>JAPDSC010164013.1:214227-274702 GCA_026290005.1 Latrodectus geometricus
CATCAAATTCATGAGTTGGCAAAGTAGGGGACCTAAAGCGCAAATTAACTGAAAATGGTAATATATGGTTTACATTCTGATTTTAAAATCTCAGTATAAAATATTTATTACACTGTAGAAAATTTTAGTATTGAAAATGTAATTCTTTAAACATATATTCCTTTTTACCAGGTTGATAAAAAAATAAACATTTAAAAAGAATTAAAAATTTACAAGTTAAAATTATAACCTACAATAAATAAGTTATCATAGCATAATAAATCTACATCACATCATGATTATTTAAATGATAATTGTTAAACGCTAATATATAAATGAAAAGCAAAGCATCTTTTCTTTGAAACACTAACCAGTTTCATATAAAAAAAAAAAAAAAAAAAAAAACATTCATTAAAAGCCTTTTATATGGTGAAAAATTCTCATATTTTCACTAGTAGGTATAGTCTTTTATAAGTATTAAACATTAACTTTCACAGCATATATAACATCTGGTTGTTATTTTATAAATAATTATTTGAATCAATATTTTATTTTATAACTTAACAGAAGCAAGTTGTCCAAATTTGTTTTGATTTATGTTTAATGATTTTTTACTGCACATATAGTTTAAAGTGGATTCTAAACCATTACAAACAACAAAGTCTCAGGATTCGAACCTACAAACAGCTGAACTGAGTAAAAAAGCTCTAGTCATTTGGCAGCTAGTTCTGAAATCAAATTTTGAGTCAAATTTTATCACTGTATACTTGATATTTATTTCACTGCCGTTTCTCAAAAAATATTACATACAATATGGGTTACAAAAGAATCAAGTACAAAAAAATGATAGCTTTGTAAAAATTTTTAATACTATCTTTTAATTTCTACACAAAACATTCCCTAATAGAATAGGAAGAAATGCATGAATAAGACGTTTAGATTAACTAGTTAAGATTTCCTAAACTAAAACAATTTTTAAATAACTAAAGCACTGTTCAGAAAGAATATTACAAACTGATTCCTTTAACTAAAAAGCTAGGATGGTGAGCTAACAATATCAAGCTTAAATAAAATTATGAGAAACTGTAGGATTTCAATCAGTATAAAAAAAGCAATGAGATAAATAAAAGGGAAAAATTCATGAAGTAAAATTAAATAATTAAAGTCAGATGAAAAATTAAATTTATAAAAATGAGAAAATAAAAAGGAAAACATCGACTTTCGAAATCTTTCTGGATATTACGAGAAGGAACATTTAATTTATACTTTTCTTTCCCGCAATAAAAAATATAGGGAAAATTCTATATTGCAATATCCTCAGTATATATTAATTTTAATTTCAATTAGAAAATTATGAACTGATTTATAAAAATCTAGTATTGAAACGGAAGTATAAAATTTCGAATACAAGCACAAAGTTTTCAAATTCTTGGTCTATATTTCCTATCATTTTACAAATTTTAATATAAAAATTATCTAACTTTACTTAGAAAAAGTACTATAATTTAAATTAAATAATCAATCGGTCTTTGCAGCCGAATAAGAAAATGAGTAAAGGGGACATCCACATATATATAAATTTAAAACAAAACAAAAAAGATTTTTAATAAAGCTTTATACGGAAAAACTGAATATACTCATTAAAATAAATAAACTGTTGAAAGTAATTAAAATAAAAAATTATAACATTATTTATTATACGTTAATTATTGCGAACATTATATTATATGGAGAGCGTCCCTTTAGCATAAAAAAAAGGCTAAGGGAAGCCATATTTGCTCATTATATTACAACGACCTTCAAGTAACGCACATCTATTTTTAATATAAGATAAATTTCAATAAACAATAAATATTAATTATTTAAATAATTGTTTTATAAGAAATCTGATACGTAAAGTTTCGAATGTTGTGAAAAATGTTAACCGTTGCAACTTTTGTCAGTTTTACTTTGTAACACGTGAGTCAAATCAGTTTTATTAATTTACAAAATTAATATATTTAATGGTAATATTTTGTAAAATTAAGTTACCTTAAGCAAACTAAAAATAATTTTAGTGTTATTTAATAGAAATAAGTCCTTATTTGAAAGAAAAATTTGATTTTTATCAAATCGCACGAGAACAAAAGCCGATGAAGCTAAAAATAAAACGTGACTATTCATAAACAAATAGGGCCTCTAATGCATTGAATCATTACGAAAACCATATCAAATAAGTTATCAGCCGAGTAAAAACAACAATCATGGGCTAATGATTAGGACTTTTCATGTATTATCGGTATTCTAACTTATCTATAGAAGCCCGCCGAAATTAGTGTTAATAGGTATTCTATATAAAGTAAGGTAAACGCTTACCTCCGATACCGGTCTTTTCAAAGATTCTGATTTATCTCCGGATCCCTTTTCCTTATCAACAGTATTCACTTCAGAGGCATTTGTTGAGGTACTCATGTTCGTTTTTAATGAAAAGAAACAAAGAATTAACTACTTAATATGAATTTTTAAAATGAAGGAAAATGGCGCGTGTGATCCAACGTTGAGGAAGCAACACTCTCAGACACAAAGGTTATCAGCTTGTTGTGTAAAAGCGATGATGTTGGAAATAAAATTATGAAATTAAGCAAAATGCAATTCTGAAATTATTTTTTACTTTCAGAATATAAAATTAATGAAGATAAGATTACAAGTGAATATTTTCTTTTTTAAAAAATAACAATTTCACTTTTTCAAATTAGAACGCCAGTATTCTACAGCAAATACAGCGACATCTACGATCTAAAAAAATTTTACGAATTGTTCTGAGATATTTCGAAAACGGTATTACTCATGTATTTTACGAATTTTCTTCACACATAAAATGTAATAAATATAATAATTTATAAATAGTAGTGAAATTGTTCAAATAAAATACCCTAAAATTATTACTTAGCACCGTGCTTAGCCGATGAGAAATCTTTCCTTAATTTGTATATTCTTAGTTCATTGATATAAATTAAGCTGAGCAAAAATACAAAACCAAAATTTCTCATATTCTTAAAGTTAATATTTATAACATTGAATAAACAATACGCGACAGACTCTGGAGTATGAAATAGTTCTTATCAGAGTCTCCTGCTTCGAAATATAAATGAACTGGTGACTGCATTGACATTTGCTAAAATAATATATTCAGGATTGTGAATTAAACTTTGACCTTGCTTTACTGCATTTTATTGCTCGCACCAAATTTGCTAGCTCGAATAAAGAGTACACTTTTACTAAAGTTGAACTAAATTTTCTATAATCAATTATATGTATATAAACTATTGATCACCAGGAAAAAATTATGGAACGAAAGTTAGAATCATGTGAAAGAAAGAAAAGATTGCTTAAAAATGCTTTGTGGTGGAACTCGCATTTAGAAATCATTCCGTCGAATAAGAAGAAAAAAATAAGTAAAATGTGTCGGAATTCGACGGAATCAGGATCATTGCTTATCGAAAATGTGGGCTATCGTTTTGTTGTATTGCCATTAGCAATGGTCGAAATCCATTCATTGTGATTTCATTATGGAAAAGATGGGTAGCCCATGATTAAACCCTAAAAGGACAAAAATTGCATATATTTCCAAAATTATTTTAATTGTTATATTCTTTTGATGTTTTACCTCGATTATTTATTTTAAATTTCTCTAAATTTTTTTTTATTTCCCTTGAGCAAGTACGTACGTACATTAGCCGCAACAAGGACGGAAACTGCTACTCATTTTATCGTTACCCGGTGGGCACCTGTGAACCAAGTCACGGAGGTACGAGTAGCATCACCCACGCCACACTACCACAGACCCGTTTATAGGTCGGGCCGCATTCATCCATCATCTGAGGAAAAGACAAGAAACACAGAGAGAGAAAGAGAAAGTACATCCATGCCCGAGCCAGGATTCGAACCCAGGTCCTCCCCATCCGTAGTCAGTTACGCTAACCACTAAACAGGTTGGGCGTCAATTTCTCTAAATTTAATCATATAATATAAAAGATAGTTTATCGAGCTGAAAGACATTTTGATAAGTATATTACTTTAATGGATTTTTACTATTAATTGTAATTTTAGAATTTAAATTTCAAAGAAATTGAATTTTTATAAATTATTTTAGAATAATTAATTTAAAATTCAATATCTTTGTATTAGAAATCAAATCCTATAATTATTTTTTAATATATTTTTTATACAAATGTATTTATAATATAAAAATTATTCTCATTTGAATCAATTATGTATTTATGCTTTACATTTCAATTCAATTATTCTGATTTTTATAGAAAATAATTTTAATATTAAATTTTTTTGTTATTTTACTTTTAAATTCTTTTATTCTTAGTTAATGCTATAAAAATATTTTGCTATGCAATTGCATTTTATTGTAATTAATTTTTTATGTCATTGAAAATAAATATTCAAAGTAATTTATTATAACCAATAACTGTGTTAGGTCATTAAATAATTATCTAAATATAGCATTTCTTAAAATTGCATGTAAGAACTATTTAAATCTAGATTCTGCATTTTTTTTTTTTTTTTTTAAAGTCTAAAGAGACACAATACATCAACTACAATAAGCTTTCTAATTTTTCATTATTTTTCCTGAATGATATAATAAAATCTAAATTTACATTTATTTAAAAAGAAATCAATAACATAAAACACTAACTAAATTTTTGCTTCATTTCATTAAAATTACAAACCAAATATCCTACATCACTGAGTCACTTTTTAAAAATTACAGTAACTCACAAAAAATAGGGCATTTAATTAAATGGAATATGGGTTCAATGTATCCAACAATGTCAAGTTACGAATGTTTGTCATGAAAATTTCATTCACTATTGCATTGTGTATCAATTTCTGCTTAAGAATGAGTTGAGTTGGATTCTGCAAAAAGAAAATAATAATTACTTGATTAAATCACAAAAAATACATAGTCATACAAAAAAAAAGAAATAATTTAAAAATTTAGTTAATTTAATATAAAGTAAAATTAGTAAGATCAAATTCAATCCACATACAAAAAGAATACAAAAATATGTTAATTTGTTATTCAAGATCGCATTAAACATGATATAAGTATAATAGAAATAAAAACTATAATAAACATTTCCTTAAATAAATCATGCATATATTTGAAATGGTTCTAAATTTTTAGCATTATTAAGCACATGAAAATATAAATACTATAACGTACAATAATTATCAAATTATAAAATAAACATGCAGATGAAAAAATATACTACTCAATATATTTAATGGGTAGGTATCATTTAGCATCCTTGTAAAATTTTAATAATTATTATGAATACATGGAAAATATATATAATTATATAACTTTTATGTAGATATATCTAATTATTTCTAAATACGAATATAATAAATGACAGTTTTACGAGGACAAATAATGTTTATCCAGGCAAATACCAGAAAAACACACACATTCAAATACAATTCAACATTTGCATGCACAGGTAATTTTAACTTATAATATAACAAGTACAAAAAGCCTGGATTAAGGTGTCATAAAGGTAGAGTTTTAAAGGTACTGACAACGACAAAAAAAGTTGTTGACACTGTACTCAGGCAGTCTTTATTACCCAGAATTACTTCTGGTCCTTATTGTTCCGAGGCTGAGTGAACCCCAAGTCATCTAAGAAAAGATAAAGCAATAAATTTTTATTAAAGATTAAAAAAAAAAAAAAAACTTGAAACTAGTGCTTCATCAATGAGTATCCGTTGACTCACCTATACAAAAAAATTATGATAATTTTCTATACTTCCTAGTTTTATTTACTTTGACTGCCACAATTTTTTTTTGATCTGTTACATATAAAATGCATCCTAATTATTAAAAAAAAAAAATTAAGGATCGAAGCACTTAATGGATGTTGATGATTTCAGCAGCCTACTAGTGGTAATTTCTTACTTTCTATGCACTCAAATATGTCTTTTAGAGTAAAGATGTTTAATTTTTCTTTACTCAAAACTTGCATTGTAGCACTTTCTAACATATTTATTAATAAAACAAGATTTGTGATTGTGGTAGTGGTAGATTTGTGGTAGAAATCCAACATTATTTTCGGTCTGAATTAATAATGTAGAGCATTGTGAATCCCCCATTTCAATTAACACATATCTGCAAGATTTACGAGTTGTAAATTTTCCAGCCTTTTTTGCAACATAACCAGAAAAATAATAACTAAATCACTTGAATCAAATAAATTATAGTTGTGATCATTTTGCAGTGTAGCGGATGCCTGGAAGAAATGTGATCTATTTTCTATAATAGCATCTATTTTTTCTTTCCATTCTAATTTTTTAGTATTTTCAGTGTTTTTAAAATTAAATTCTAATAAAGTCTTTATGAATTCTGATCCATTTACATTTGAATTTTCAGGATGTTTTATTAAAGAATATGTTCCAATAAGACAGAATACTTGCAGAAAAAAGATGAATTAGAGTGATCATCATAACCACAGGCATGTCTCATAGTTCCAGAAATTTCTGAAAATAAAATGAACAGATCAATAAACTAAAAAACCCTTCTAGTTTCAAAAGCAGTGAGTAAGTATCAAATACCAATACCAGACCAGATTGCAAAAAATAATACAAAGCAAAGATTTTTTCATTATATAACATAAACTAACTTATTAAGATAAAAATTATTTATTGAAAATAGAAGTAGATGAAGTATAGTTTGCTCGTTATCTTTGCTGACAATACCTTTGGTGCACAAAAAAAAACTTAATAGTTTTTCCCCATTCTTCTTTCTTCGATCAATATCGGATTTACAGTCAGGACAAAAGCATGATTTAGGTATTTTACAATAATAAAAATGTTTGAAATTCACAAAAATAAAATTATGAAGTTCAAAATGATACACATTACAATGTAAACAAATTCGCTTCTATACACTTGCGATGCTTTTAACACCACCCTAGTTTCAAAAATGTTCAGGAAAGTCTATCCAAGATGGCCGTTTATTTTTTGAAGCCTACAAGGGGTAAATCGTTGATATATTAACTTGGTCATTGGTCTGCTCGTACAATAAGACGACATTTGCACTAATTTGTCTAATTGTACTAATTGTTGACATCTGTAATGATCAGTTAAATAATATTTAACTTATTATTAATTAGTCAAATAATATTTATCTTAGCAAAAATAAATTTAATCTTTTAATAACGTTATTGTTCTTACATCAACATCAATTTGAATTATTATAATTTTTAAATTAATTAAATCATATTCTTCTTATTGCTTACAAAATTTTCACTAATGAAATAAAAGGAGGTTTCGGTATCATCATTTTTAATAATTAACTACCTATATGATTTCAAAATTTGATGCAATGGACGTGCTAGGAGTGAATAATATATCATTTGCTACGAATTTAATTCTTTCAGGGAATGTAAAAAATACTTTAGCACTCTAAATATTACAAATTTTAGTAAAGAAAGTACTGTGCATGTTTGACACTTTTTATTTTGTATTTTTTAGATATTTGTAAAAATTCTTAATTAAATCTGGTGGTTAAATAAAAGAACAGCTCTAATATCTCCAAATAATATTGGAATTATTGATACATTCTACAGCAAGAGCAATACCCTGTTTTTATGATTATTTTATAATGTACGTTTTGAATTAATCTAATTATGTTATGAATCTTGGATTATTCGAGGAAATCAAAACGCCTAGATTCAGTTGGAAACGATTTAAATATTATCTAATAACTATTAATCTGAAAAACTACTTAGGCAACTATTATTTTAACCCTTCTTTGCGTAATGGTGGAAATTTCCATCATAACCTAAAATGCCCAAAAATTATATAAAAGAACAAGTTCACTTGGTGAAAACGCGCTTTATGTCCCCTCCTTGGCGCGATTTCAAAAACACCGATGCCATGGCGAAAATTCTACCGCTATTTCAAAGTGAAATTTAATTAGCGACCAATGAAAAGGTTAAAACAAACGAATAATTATTGAGCATGCGCGAGAAAACGCTTCAAATTCGTGAGTTGGCGAAGTAGGGGACCTAAAGCGCAGATTAACCGTTCACTTTAAGTTGATCGTGTTTGGATACCTTTTTAATGTCCATTGCATAAAAAGAAACATAGCTGTCAAAAATAAACAAGTGTCATTATCAGTAAAACGAGCTTAGTTGTCTCATTCCGCTGTTTGTTGTAGTTGCAATAAACTTATGATTTCGTTTATAATTTTGTTTTATTATATAAGAGTTTCTATTGCTAAAAAATTGAAAATGAGTGGAAGAAAGGTTTGTAACACGTCTTTCTGTTATTTTCCTCTTTAATTTCTATTTAGTACTAAGCTAATGATCTAATTTTGGATGATGATGGAAATTTTTAGCATCTTGTTTTTTGCTAAATTTATACTATAAATATATACTAAGATATTTTTAACCATTTTTCCTTTAATTTTGAACATGAATTATATCAACTTGATTTATTTCACCAATAAAGAAAAAATCATGCAAAGAATGGTTAAGTGGATTATCAAAATGTTCAAAAGTAATGCCTCATATAAAAAAACCAGTTTTTGAAAATAAGGAATTTAATGTTTCATATGATTTCATTATAGATTTCTGAGGGAGTGGAATGTCATAACTCTTCAGCTATGTTTGATGAAGTGTTGTTTATATAGACTTGAAGCAGCATGGAATGAATTGCCCATTTCTGTCACCTAAGCCTAATTCGATTACATACTTAAATGGGTAAGGGTGGTTTTAGCATCCTACAACAATACCTGTTTCTATTGTTTTCAAACTACTATAAAACCAAACTGCTTGAAAATTTAAAAAATCTGTTTTTTTGACATACTATTTATGTATAATAAATATTTTCCATTCTCTACCCTTCATAGTGTCATAATTTTAATGGCCAGTAGAGAATCAATAAAGATAGAAATGTTTAGTAACATGTTACTAATAATATTTTATGCGTGATTCATATTATTTATGTATAATATTTTATGTTTAATTATTCATTTAATAATTAAAGCTCCTTTAAAAGATGTATATTTAAATGCGATCTTATCATAAGCATTTATATTTTAGCCACTTAAATGCAACAGAAAGAAAAACTAGAGATAGCGAAATTTGTGTGGTAGATAGTATGTAGTACAAAGGTAAATGATTGAAATTACAGATTCTTGTAAAGTGTCGATGGTGACAAAATCAGTAGTTTTTAGCCGCTATTGCTGGCTAAAAATTCTGCCACACACCTTGGCATAGAATCAAAAAGCTGTTGGTTGTATTCGTTTTTCATATGAGGCCTTCATATATTGTTAAAGTTAATCTTGTGTAGCAGAGGATGGAGCATTGCGGATCAATTGCTCTGCAAGCATGTATCATACGTTTTCGATTGGTGATAGATTGGGAGAACAAGAAGGAAAAGGGCTCAATTCAATGTGATGGGTAAAGAACTCTTGAACGTTGCGTACCATATGTGGTCCCGCATTATCCTGCTGGAATATGGTCCAATGAATTGGCAAGATTAAAGAAATTGGAGAACGACGGGCTTCCATTTCTGTAACCTTGGTTTCAGAGTAGCTCTGGTCACTCAGTGTACCGGTTATATTTATTAAATAGATGTAGGAGGGAAATCCAATACCCCCCCAAATCATGATATCGGATGCAAAAATAGTTGATGATGCATAGTGCAAATGTTCAATAGTCTTTCACCACAGTGTCTCCAATTAGAATAAAAACATCATAGTGTTGCAGGCAAAAGAGGCATTCGTCAATTTAGACAATGTCGTTACATTCCTTGTCCATGTCCGGTTTTTTTTTTCGCACCATTGGCATCGTATTTTCATTTACATTAAGTTGCAAATGACGTCAAATTCATTGCAAATGACGTCAAATAAGAACGAGGTGAGTGTGATCTGTCCTGTCGACCCGTCATTCCTTCCTGCATTCAGCAATTACAGATCGCATCATTGTTGCTTTGTTTATCCAACACAATCACCGATTTCTTGGAATAATAATTCGCAATCCTTAAAAGCTACTATACTTCTTCGGTCGAACTCAAAAATTTGTATGGAAGGCACCAAATGTTTTCTACGGGGAATAATTAAACAACTTAGCAAAAAATAAAACAAAATAATCACTAATCTCTCTTGTTCCTTTATATGGCACTTGCTGAAAGCACAATAGTTGTTCGTGATGTGCATATGTGCTGACGATTTGCAAATGTTACGGTGAAATACCGAAATCTAGAGAACGCCGACTTTCTTTGGGGAATGTCAACATTCACATAAACGCTTGGTGAATGTCCGAAATATTTGCTAAATGCCCTTATTTCTGACTTACACCGGTAAATGTCGGCATACACCGTGATTTATTGGGGAATGTTGAACATGTCCGAGATTTATATTTTCTTTTCCGTAATTTAGTCGCAATCAATTTTTTACCTCTCTTTCTGAGAGGAATGACTTAAGAATTTAAAACATACAGTACATTTAAAATGAGAAAGGAAAATAAAAGTTAAAAACTTACTTAATTATACAGCATGTTCCAAATGAGAAAATAAAATAATGATAATAAAAAACTTACAAAATTATGTGATTCAAATCTTATTTATTGCAACAATTTAAACTATTATGGCATTTTTAATTGCACGAGAGGCCTTTGCTTTTCAACTGCATTTATTTGTGGACCACTTCCTTTTGCAATGACAGCGTGTATAGCCTTGTCCACCATTTCTCGAATTAGCTGCAGCTGATTCTCTCAGCGAAATTTCTTGAAAATAAATCTCATCTGTGGAAAGTAACTTCTTTTTACAAATTACGAACTGATTACGTGTGTAAAGGTGCTTGAGGGTACCATTTTCATTTGCAAGTTTATAGAAGTCGGAGTCTTCTATTCCAACAACAATAACCGCTAATACATTCCGGTTGTTTGTATGATCACGATCGACATCAGTGACTTGTATTCGTACAGTTTCACCAATTTGAGCAGGAGAAAATTGTTTTTGTGAGGTTCGTAACATTTCTGTTGCTTGCAGTAGAAGATACTCTTTCGCGACAGCTCTTTTTATAGAAATTAACTCGTGTTTTTCAGTCAAAAATTGATGTGAAGACGTGTTGGATTGAAAGTCTTCTTTAATATTTTTCTTTGGAATATGGTTTTCGGCATGACAATCGTTCAAATTTTTTTCAGTATTACCAGTTTCTTCAAACTGTTCTTCAATTTCGATATTTGCGATTTGTTCGATAGGTAAAAAAGATGATGCTATGCCTATTTTCGCTTTAATGCCAAACATAGCTTCACAAGGATTTTGGTGTATTCCTTTGTGGTATATAGTGTTCATGGCAAATTGAATAAAAGGTAAACCTGCCATTTATTTGTATCGTCATTGTTCATCCATGCAATTAGCATATTCTGTATATTCTGATTAGTTCTTTCAACTGAGCCTTGTGTTTGACTGTGAAGAGGCTTTCCATGAACTATCTTAACATCTTTCCATATAGCGCATATTTCGGATATGGCTTGATTACTGAATTCTCTACCATTATCTGATTGCAAAATTGCTGGAGCAGCAAATGTTAAAAATATTAGAAGAACATGATACGCTACTTCTTTCTCCTTCTTAGATTTCAAAGGTCGTAGCTTGACAAATTTAGTTAAATTATCTGGGTACACCATTATGAACTCAAATTCGCCATCTCTGTTTGACTGCAGATCTATCAGATCAACTTGACATCTTGAGTTTAACTAAGTTGTCAAGTTGATATATAATGCTTTCACAATAATACCTTTCTTAGATGCACTGTTTGCATAAATTTAAATAGAATATTACAACTTCATATGTAATATTTGGTATTTATTGTGCAACTCTTTAAGCATACGTGTTCTTCCTCCGTGGCCTATTCTGGTGTGAGTTTCATATAGTATACTGAACAATTCCTCATTGGTAACATAATACTGTATATTCGTTTCTCCAAGTTTTAATGGTACAATTAACTTCACTTCATCAAATTTTTGAAACATCAAAACGTCTTAATCGTTTGTAATTCAAAGGCGTATTGCACTTACTTTTTACAGAAACCACTTCAAAAAGTATTTTACAGTACTTTTCTTAAGAAAAATAAAAACAATTGTCTTCTTGTTTACTCGCTATTAATGCATTTAACTTTTCCAGAAAAAGATCACGATTCACTGCAATATCCATTTGTATTTTTTTATTAAAAATAAAACATTATTAAAAATAAAACATAAATCTTTTTTCATCCAATCGAATGTGCATTGAAGGGGGATGAAAGGAACGCCGAATTCAACATGTAATAATTTCATAACATTTTTAAGTGTTTTGGATTTTAAAAGGATTATTTGCAACTATATCATACGAAATAGGAGAAGCATCACCATAACGGAATATTATACTAATTTCAATTCTTAAAGGTCTCACAATTCAATTTAAATAGGATTAAGAGATCTATGATGTTTATCAGAGATCATCAGCTCTCTTTTTGTTACAGGATACTATTAACTAGATTTTTAATTTCTTTCACGATGTTCATTTCTAAAATTTTTTCATTGGTATAACTGATGTTTTTTACTTAAAGGTCAGAATTATAGTAGAAGTTCGTTTCTACGAACTCGTAATGATTAGTAAAATAGTTCTTAAAGTCGAAAACTCATGAAATAGGTGTTAGCTCTAGAAACTAATTTTCTTTAAATTGCTCTTTATCAATAGTGTTATTAATATTTGCTTAGTATTAACTTTAATACGTGCAAAATAAAATGCATTCTTAAAAATAATTTTTTCTTTCCTTTAACTGATGGAAAGAGCAAGATAATTTATTTCTTTTTCAAAACTACATTTTTAAAAATCATATTTTCTTTTTTATATCATTTCAATATAAGAAAACAAGTTATTATTTTTGTCAAAAATTCGCCCCAAACTTTTTTGCTATTCATCTGCTTGTTTTGCAAATGGTCACATAACATTATTCTCTTCGTGTTTGATATTTGAAAATTTTTTTTCATTCTCATTCATCATGTTTTAAATCATTTAAAGATAGAATACTTTTGTATGTACAAAATCCATCTGTTTTTAGAAAACCCTGAAATGTTATTGCAAACAGCAGTGTATTTTTTTTTTTTTTTTGGATATTAAAAAAATAACTCATTTTTGCTCTTACCTTCAAGTAAATGTTCTTGTCTTTCTTCAGTAACGGAGGTTCCTTTAGTAAAGTCTGTATGTTGTAGATCTGGCAAACATACTTATATCTAGTCATAGTTAGGTTCTACCAATTACATGGAAGCAGTCGGATGGGATTCTTTATAATCTAGAAGCAGGGACCAAGAAAACATTCCAATACTTGTGCTGCTATTTCCAAAGTATCATTCTCCTTGGAGGACATTGCGATCACGATGGATCTTCAATTAAGCCGGGATTCCAATTTACTACTTTCCGATAATAAAAACGACGCCCTAACTAATCAGGTCAGCGCAGCATTTAAAGTCTTAAGTCATTTTGACTTAGATACCATTTTTACATTATTCCCACGAGCTCCGTGGGATGGGAATGAGTTCACGTTAATCTATGACGTCCAAAGTTCCGATGCCATATGATTGGTTGATTAAACTTTTGGAGCGTAGTAGGTTCGAATCATGAAATAACTGAAAATCTATCGGGCTCAATAATGGCGGCTGGAACATGTTAAAAGAGTCAGGGTCATAATGTTCTCCCAACGAAATACTTTTGAGAGTGGCAGGTCAAATATTGCAGATCTGCTTCCATCAAATTAGTACAGACCAAGTTTGGGCTACGTACAGGAGAATAATATACCAATACACACATCCGAAGTTCTTCTACTGATGAGGCAAGGAGTGTGCCAGCTCACTTGACCATGGTTCAAAATTATGAGTTGATAGTCGATTATTCCAAACCTGCTAACTTTAAGATACAGTCTGCACCGTTAAGCATTCTACACATAATGAAATGAGTTTAGCGCTAAGTGAAAATTTTATACGAAGATTCCAAATCATGATCACTCCTTGCAGTACTTTACAATATCTGCATTAGAAACTGTAGATTATGTTCTGATGGATGGGTTGTAAAATGGAAGCAGATTAGTTAGGAAAAATTCCAGTACTTAAAAATTTTGGTATTTTCTTCAGTATAATTAGTTATCCATAATTCAAAGGATTTATGCTTTTTCAATAAAAATGTTGGTTAAATATTCTCAACCAATATGTATAAGAATTCAGATAAAGCATAAATGCAAACAAAAGATGAAGGAATGTGAATTTGTAAGAGATTTTTTTAAAAGTTTGTAAATGGGAATAAAATTATCTGCATATGTGATCCTATTAAGCATCAGTCATTAGTTTGTAAAATAAGCTTCTATAGTATTTTCCAATATTATGCCAAATGAACAATGAAAATAATTGTTAATGGAAATAACTGAAGGCATACAACAATAAGAATGTACAGGAGCAATGTGTTAAGTCATTGCAATAATGGATTTTGAAAAAATTAGTAATTTGTCATGATATAAAGTTTTTGCAATATGGAAAATTAATATTTTTTTAGTATTAAAAAATAAATTATTTAACTAATGTTGTATATATTTATATTATAAATTTAGTGTATTTTCGAGTAGCTAGTATGTTAATGAAACAATACATAGAACAATTTTTCCAAGGCTATTGCTGCTTCTCAGTACATATGAAGAGAAAATAAAACCTAATGTAAAAATATAAACATTTGCTAACAATCTGTATTTTATTTTATGAAAAACTGAAATTTTCGTGCAAACTGTTTATATGTATTTAACTCTCATCTAATACTTCATAGATCTCTACAAAATAATTCCTGTCTTTAACTATAACAAGAAATTAAGCATTTTTCGATCAACAAAATTCAAAATTATGAAGTGAAAGTACTCATATATGTACAAAATTTATTAAATTAAATTCACAATAAGAATGGAACTAATAAAACCTGTATACCATGACCAAAAACTTTCTATTATAAATACTAAGTTATACAATATTATAACTAATACATATATAGATAATTATCTCTCATTTTAAAAACAATTAGTACAATTCTTAAAATAAAAAGTGCTTTTATATGCTTTTTGATAAATTGTGAAACATTCTAATGAAAACAGTATTATGATTAACAACTGGATTATTGTAAACAAAATTTGATTTGAAAGACAGAAAAAGTAAAAAAATTTAATTTGAAAATATGATTATTTCATTGGGTAACTAAGAGATAATGAAATTACAGACACAGATGAGAATAAGAAAGTCAATGAATGCAGAGAAAAAAATTATCACTCTACTGTTTAATACATTTATATATATTAGATATAAAATAATTGTGAAATAAAAAGTATAAAATAGATTTTTAATAAGACAATGAAACTTAAAAGTATTTAATAAATGGATTAAGTGACATAAAAATGTAATATATCCATCAATTTTATGTAAAAAATTTCATTGCAAAAATAAAATGTTTAAATAATTATAGAAGTTATAAAGAAAATGAAGAAAAAAAAATTGTATTTTTAAATATAATTTTTTTATTTCACCAGATTAAAAATGTCTTTTGCATAGTTCATAGGGTAGTTAAAAAGCAAGCAAACATTTTAATAGGGTAAAACAATTGAAAGAATAATTCATCGTATAGATTGAATGTTTAAGAACATGAGTAGAAACTTAGATTTTGTACTTCTTCATGGTGAACATACCAAAAATCCATGGCTTAATGAAATTCATTTTTGCAGAGTATATAAAACTTCTCAAATTTAAAGAAATCTTATTACATACATGAAATTAAATACTGAGGGTTATTTTTATATAAAAAATGCACACAATTTTCTTACATGAAATCAAGTAACAAGGGATTGTGTAGAAAATAAATCACAAGTTTTATTTTTAGCACAATATTTAATACTGTCATAATTTTTAGATGGTGAAATAAAAACGTCATTGTTGTATTATTACAGAAACAATTTTTTTGATACTGTCTGCAATAAACAAACTTCCCTTTGTTCTCTTTAAACTGAATTATCTGATTACAATGACTGTTCATACTTTAAACTATTTTACTCTATCATATTAGTTTTCTAAAGAGAAAAAGATTAGAGGTTCAAAATTGATTAGAATTACACTTTGTGACTTTCTTTAGTAACTAAACCATATATGAATAGCAATAAATTTAACTTTAAGCCTTACTATGTGTCACAAGAAACTTTTAAGTTTAAACATTCAAATGTGATTTTCCAAAAATTGATACCAATAAAAATATAATTGTATAACATGGCCAAACTAATTTGACGCAACAGAGATATTCTTATGGAGATGTCTAGCTTTTCATTTTCAAAAATACCAAGAAATATAAATTTAAACCTTCAGATTTGGGAGGGAACCATAATTACTACATAAAAAATTTTACACTACAATATTTTGCATTTTTTTTTTATATTATTGAAAATATTAACTTTAAACATTTCAAGTAAAAAA
Organism: Latrodectus geometricus; assembly: GCA_026290005.1. NCBI lineage: Eukaryota > Metazoa > Arthropoda > Arachnida > Araneae > Theridiidae > Latrodectus > Latrodectus geometricus. The sequence goes on from JAPDSC010164013.1 coordinate 230,736, forward strand.
AAATTATAGAAAGAGCAATGGTTAAATGATAACAGTGGTATCAAATGGATTTGATTAGATTTAAAATCCATTTCTTAAAAAATATATAACTCATTGATTTTCATTCATTGCAAACTTGCATTAATACAATATAATTATATTAAATACTATATATGTATATGAAAATTTAGTATAACATAAAATTTTTGAGGGATAGTAACAAATTTTATATTTTAATATAAAAAAAAAAAAAAAAAAAAAATTCAGAAAAATGCAAGCCCGGAATTTAAGGCTTCATTTTTCTGCAAAGTAATTAATGCAAATTGAATAAATTAATCAAAATCTGTAAGAGATTTGATTATATTTGAGTTGCAATTCTTTCATGTATACAAAACTCAATTTCCCTTTAATTATGTGTAATTAAAAAGTGATTGAAGATTAACTTCATTAAAACATTATGAATTTTAACTTTCATTTGTTATTAATAAATTTAATTAAATAATATTAAAAAATAAACCATTTTTCACATTCAAAATTTTTTTAAAGTTAATTAAATGTTAACTTTTTAGAGATAGCTTTAAAAAGTAGATGTAGATGCTTATATCATTGAGTAAAATGAAATATTAATATATTTTATATAATATATATAATAATTATATTATCATTGAGTAAAATGAAAAACATCTACCTCAAACATGATTTAAATAGTTTTATTAAATAAATAGCATATACAAACTGGAAACAATATTAAGTAATAAAATTAAATTTTGTAATGTATTGAAGTCAAAAAGAAGAATTTTTAAAAATATTTGTAAACAAAATTACTTTTCTTGTGTACTATGATTTCAATATGATGGGGAGATAGCTATACATAAAATGGAATATCAAGAGCAAATTTCATTATTGAAGTACTTAATTTAATGTGATAAAATATATAAAAAAAATCTTAATTGCTGTTATAAAAGAAACTATCTTCCACTTTATTATAATAAACACATTTTTGTAAAGTAGACTTTTACTTCTGAAATTTCTTATGCACAACCTACTAAGCAATGCAAATTTAATGCACAACTTACTAGGATTATATTTTAAGTAAACTCATCACATTATATAAGATTGCAACTAAAAAATATACTCATTTATAATATAATATACATTTAAAGAAAAATTTAATGGATTCAAAAGTAGTTATAAATATTTTAAATTTGAGAGGAAGCATTAAACTATAAAAGAGAATGAACTAAGCAATGCAAATATTACCATCATTTTTATTAAAAAACCTTTTTAGTCAGCATGTTTCTCATAAAAACAAGATACATATGAAAGAAACATAACATTTTATATAAATACATTTAATCACTGTCTGATGAATCATGTTTGTTCATGTCTGATGTCTTCTTATTTGGGTCATTAATTTTTATATTGAACTTGTACTCTTGATCACAGCCCATATATGAATCACTCATAAAATAAAGAGTATATGTATGATCACCTGGACTTGGGGCAACAAAATCAAGCTTAACTTTTGCTTTTTGTTGCAAACTAGACCTTTTAATGGAAATAAGTGAATTAGTTTTGGGATCGCCAATAACCACCCACCAGCCTTCTTCACGCCTTTGAGGAAACAAAGGAGCAATAACAGGACCAGTAACTTCATCTTCTCTTTCAAGCTGTACATTGACATATACTTTTTCACCACTCATAATGTTTTCTTTGTCTTGTACTTCATAACTTAATTCAATGTTAGGGTATCGATTACAAAACCTTGCAACATCAGCCATTTGGACATCACTCAACTGCAATAGTTTATTTCTATCCTCATCTTCTAATTCCATGACATCAAACACAGTTTCCACACCCATGTCTGTGCAACGTTTAATAATTTCAGATGTAAAATGTGGAAGTTGTTTAAGGTAAGAATCTTTGTTCCACATAGCTTGTGTAACCATTTGAGCTAATTCCATAGAAGCTAAGGCTGGAGACAACATACCATTAGAACTTAATACATCTACACAAGCTTGAATCAATCTGATGGCTTTACTAAGAATTTCTTCTGTATCAGATTGTAATTCTGCTGATAACTGCATACGAGATAAATGAGCTTGAAGAAGTAAATTAGTTTTTACATGAGGGTCACTGAATTTAGGATTGGCTAACTTGTGTGGCAGTCTAGTAGCCAACTGTTTCAATAAACTGTCTTCACGATGTCTTATTGGTACACTTTCATATTCAGCTGCTGAGCTTATAATTTCAAGAAGACCTCTGACTTTAGTTTTATTATTCAGAGACATATTAAATAGCTCAATTGTAGTATAATTGATATAGTAATATGCAGCAATCATTCCTAAATTCAAAGGAGACACATCCATTTCTTTTTCAATCTGAATGCAGCGAGACTGTTCTAAATCATTTAAAGTATTTTCCACAAGTTCTGATAAATGATCAGATAAGTGACGATGAGTTACACCTTGAAGATTATAATAATTAGGATTCTGGGTCATTCTACGATAAAGGAAAGTCCACGTCAAATAGTCAACTGCATCTTGTTTATTGTCAATAGTTTTAGTAACTATTTCAGCATTAAAGTGATCATGGAGGCAATGATCTAAATGACTTTCAACAGGCAGTGGTTCATACAAGAATTTTGTAAAGAAATCTTTCTTTGAACTCTGGCACAATAAGACACACTTTCCATCGTCATCAATTGTAGGTCGATTTGCGCGCCCAACCATTTGAAGAACATCTGTAATAGAATAATCTTCATAAGTATGTATTTTACCATTATAAAATTGAGTATCCATGATAACAACCAAATAAGCAGAAAGTGAAAGTCCCCAGCATAGATTTCTTGATACTACAACAACTTGGATTGCTCCACTATCAAATAATTGTCCAATAATTTTACTATCTGTGCTATTTAAACCTTCATGTAAATAAGCTACTCCATTACCAATAGTTTCCTTTAAAGTTTTATCAGTTATTTTGTCTACAAATGGTTGAATATCTTCATCTGTGCAATGTAAAAAGCGTGTTGGTTGAGCTTCAGATGCACAATATGTTAAAATGTCTATTGCAGTAAGACGAGACTGTTTCCTTGATGGGACAAATACTATAACAGGTTTTCTAGGAGATAATCTTGTTATTGCTTGATAGACAGGTTTACTCATAGCAAGTAAACGTGATGCATTATGAGTTATATTAAATCCATGAATATGAAGTTCTAATTGTACAGGTCTTACATTTGGTGGGAAATTAAATGTTGAATTAGGGCTTGCACCAAGCCACTGAGCAACATCCTTGGCATTAGCAAGAGAGGAACTTAAAGCAACTATGCGTATTGGTTTTTCGATTTGTGAAGATATGTAGCGCATACGAGAGCATATAACTTCTAATATTGGCCCATCTTCACCACCAATTAATTGTAGTTCATCAACAATGAAAAGATTGATATTTTGAACATTCTTTCGTTGCTTCCATCTTCGTGAAAGAACATCCCATTTTTCTGGTGTGCTGATAATTATATTGCCTTTGGCTAACAATTTCAGGTCGGTACCAGTTTCTCCAGTCAAAATAACTACTTTTTTACCCATCAATGAGGAAAACTTAACAGTCCAATCAGCATATATAATTTCAGCAAGCTGCTCTTTTGGAGTAACATATACACATCTACCATCTGGATTTTGAGAGATTAAACGCAACACTGCAAACTCAGCACATATAGTTTTGCCACTACCAGTAGGAGCTCCAATAAAAACATTATCATTACTATTATATACAGAATTAAACACCTGTGTTTGGATTGGGTTGAAATATGGGAATTTATCTTTATATAAAGATTCAAAAAATGGATTTCGTAAAGCAGATACAGGAAGAGGTTGCAAATCAAGAAGTTCAGTAGGTGGAGGATATTTTTCTGGTAATATGAGATGACGAAAAGAAACAGGTAATTGAGTTTCTGAACCAATCCATTGATCAGAAACTATTCGAATGAAATACTGTGGAGGAAGAGGTTCAAATACAGGAACAAAAAATTTTACAATATGTTCATCTTGACAAAATTTACTTTTAAGCAAAAAATATTCATGATGTAAAATGACCTCACTATCAACATCTTCAACCAAAATCCAGAAAGCTTCAGAACTTCCATGCACCTTTTCATCCCATTGGAAATCTGGAGTGATAGTTAACTCAACCCTTAATGTTGCTCTCGTTACTGGCTGTATATGAGCAGACAATTCTAATTTTGGGAATTGATGTACATATTTATGAACTGTTTTACCAAGTTTAGGCATTCTTAAGAGTTCACCAATTTCACTTGGCCCTAAATCATATAATCTTTCCCACGGAAAATTTTTCTTTTCTATTTTTTTAACAACTTCCTCAGGAATTTTTTTAAATTGGCGAAGAGGAGACATAGATTGCCACATTCTCCTTTTTATCATTTTGCACAAACTAAGAGCCTTATCAGTTAATTGAGCCCAACCTCTATGAAGTACAATTTCAAATATTGCTCTCATTAACCTATCAGCACTTTGTGTTATATAAACCATATCTGCCATTAGAGCTAAGCCTTCCAATTTTAACTGAGAAATATATGCTTGAAGCAGTACATTAACTTTTGCACTTGATTCTTCAATGCTTTCTTTTATTGGTATAGGCACTCGCTCCATTAACTTCTGTAACTCTAATTTTTCTTCCTCACGAATATTCAAATTTTTGAATTCACTAGATAGTGAAAAAACACGAAACAGTTCAATTTCACTTAATGTTTGCTTTAATAATTGAGTATAGGTTGTCATAGTTTCATAGGTACAATAGTAATGACTAGCAATTCTTCCCACCTCAGTAACTTGAAAAATTCCAGCTTTTTTATCAAACTTCAATAAATTGCTTTTATCTAGCAATGTAGCAGCAGTATAAATAAGATCTGCACGATGTTTTTCTAACAGCTGATCTTCAGAAGTGTCATGAATGCCATATAGTCCTGGGTTCCGAAGCATACGTATATATAAATATGAATATCCTAGCCAAGTAACAGCTTCTTTCATATTTTGAATATTTCCAAGAACTATTTCAGCATTAAGCATATCAGGAAGTTTACTAATCATCTGACTTTCTACAGGTAACTGTTGATTGAACAAAGATAAATAATATTGCAGTTCACTGTGATTAGTAATTAAAATTCCTTCACCCTTAGTATCATACTGCGGCCTACCAGCTCTACCTAACATTTGAAGGACATCTAATGCACCTAATTCAACCCACCGCCCTTTTTCCGGGCTATATACTTGAGTGCCTTTAATAATAACAGTATGGGCTGGTAGATTGACACCCCAAGCCAATGTAGCAGTAGAAACCAATACTTGAATGTGACGATCAGCAAACAAATCTTCAACTAAAGTTCGATCTACACGACTCATCCCAGCATGATGAATGGCAAAACCATAAGGTAAAAGATCTTTTAATTCTAAATTTTTTACTTGATTGGCTTCAGTTTCTAATACAGCAGTAGAAGCAGATCCACCACGTAAAAACTGACCAAGTGTATCCTTTTCAAGGCACATATCTCTAATTTCACGTGCTGTTTTACCTGTTTCTTTTCTGGAATGAACAAAAATCAAAACCTGATTTTTACCAGCATGCTCCATAACCTTCTCATATAGAATTTCTTTCATTAGCATAAATCGCTTAATTGGTTTCTTTTCCGTAATGCCAATATATTGCTGTTCAAGAGGAACTGGTCGAAAGCTGTTATCGAAGTAAAACAGTCCAGTTGAAGGAGTTACTCTCAAAAAACTAGCAACATCTTCATAGTTAGGTAAAGTAGCACTTAGTCCAACAAGTCTAACTTCTTCTTGAGTCATTTCAATGTTTCGAATAGTTCTCGCCACCAAAGCTTCCAAAACGGGGCCTCTTTCATCATGTAACAAATGGATTTCATCAAAAATCATCAACCTAACAAGCTGCGTATATGTTCTCTCGCCACCTTTTCTTGTTACAATATCCCACTTTTCAGGTGTACAGACAATAACTTGTGTTGCATTTATTTGTTCTCGAGTAAGCTGATGATCTCCAGTCAGTTCAGATACTTGGATGTTATAAGAGCTTAGGCGCTTACTAAAATTGCCAACCATTTCTTGAACCAATGAACGCATAGGAGCTATATATATTATCTTAAACTCATCAGCATTGATAGTTCCATCTGAATTAATATGCTTTCCAATTTCTCGCATCATGCACAATAATGCTACATTTGTTTTACCAGCACCAGTTGGAGCACAAAGGAGTAGATTTTGATCAGTTTCTAGTGCAGCTTTGCACAATCTACTTTGAATTCGATTCAAACTTTTATAACCATCAAAAGCATGCTGAACATATTTAGGTAGCTTTTCAATAGGTGTTAATGATTCATTTGTATCAAAAGGTTTTGGTTTCAAAGCAGGAACATGGATTTCTTCATAACCACGTCTTTGTTTCCGGAAAGAACCATCAGGCAGTTGGCAACGTTTATTAGCCATAAAATGACTACCATGTGCAAAGGTAAGATCTTCTAAATCTAATATACGACACTGTTGAAGTTGTGGAACACTTTCACCATCAATATCCATGGCTTCAATATCAGCATCTACTCTTGCTTGTCGAACTTGGGCACGGCGTTCTCGTTCTTCTTGGATTATATCCTCCTTTTCTGTATTTTCCAATTGCAGCAGAATCTTTTCTAACTCAGGATCATTCCTCATCTTTTCCTTCAATTTAGTTTTTTCTGCACCACTTTGTAAAGAAGCAAGAAGCGTACAGTACAATATTGTCTGTCGATGTTGTCTTAAAATCTTAATGAATTCAAACTGATTGTACCCAAGAAGTAAAACCAGTTGATTTTCAACATCTCTGTCATCTACAGCAGTTTTTAAAATTTCTAACACTTCACCAGCTCTAGTTTGAGCAATGACAGGATCATCATAAAATTTACTAAGTTTCCTTTGCAACCAATATGCATCAATATCCCTTGGATGTAGACTTTTTCCACTTTTACCCAAAGTGTCTTGACTGGTTCCAAGATTGGTAGCATGCAAAGTGCTGTCAACAACTGCTTCATCACCTTCATTTTCATCATTTGAATCTTCTTCTTTAACTTCTCCACATATATCTTCCTCTTCATCATCAGATTCTTCAAACTGGACATTCACGCCATAAGTTTCATCAATATTGTCCTCGGTAGTTTGAATTTTGTCATCTACTCCATAATCTGTTATTTTTTTGCAAAGATTAACTAAAACTGCATACCTTTCTTGAGCTAAATTTCCAAGAAGAGCTTCTGTTTCGCGTCTTCTGTCTTTATCATCACGGATACGCTCATTCTTGAGGACTGCTAAAACTTCATCAGCAGCACCGCATAAAATGTCTCTCGGCTGATCGCCTAAAGCTTCTTGTATGAAGCTTAGCAGCACTTCATAAGTTTGTTTGGTTTCAGTAGTTTTAGGTCGGTATAAAATACCTACCATATCTTCAATACCTTCAGAAAGCAAAGTTTGTCCTTTAAGTTTAGAGAAATCGTATCTCGATTCATCACGTTTAATGCGTTTTGCTTTTTTCTCCTCTGCTTTTGCCGGCTTCGTTCTTTGATACCGATCACCCATACGTGACCCTTCCAATTTTCCAACAAGGGATACAACTTCACCTGTAGCTTCATCTCTAGGTCGACGTTCAATAAGACGAGTATCAGCTTGTAAAACTAAATTTGAATTAGCTTTGTATTCAAACTGCAACGATCGTGCAGCAGCGTCCGCCATTTTTCAATTATTTGTTATTTTTCACAAATAGACATGGAATGGAGTTGAGTTGAAGAAAGTTTTCCATTTAATTAAATCCTATGCGAGTGTGGAAGTGAAAAAAAATTATTTTCGTGAGTTTCCAAGAGTTTAAGTAGTATAAGAAATTAAAAATTTTAATTTATAAAAATGTTTTCGTCTTTAGAATTTACTTTTTTCAACAAATGGCATATTGCAGATACAGTAAAATGCAAAATATCAATAATTTTAATAATTGTAAACGATGAAAAATATGAAGTGCCTTCATACTGCGAGAATGACAGTTATACAGCAAAAAAAAAAAAAAAAAAAAAAAAAAAAAAATATATATATATATATATATATATATATATATATATACGAAATATCTTTATAATAGTTAGTTTCCTATATTTATTGATCCAATTAATTAAATTTCAAGAATAGCGATAGGCCGAGGTAACTGACTAGAGAAAGTCATATCTCTGTAACCAGGAAGTAATGGGTACTTTAACCAGGTAGTAACCGTTCAGTTAGTTCAGTACCTGCTGGAAGAACTTTGTATATCGTTACATGCGCAAACCAATATTTATGAGATTTCCGAAAACGTCACGCAGAACATCAATAGACCTTGGAATTTATTTAATATGTTCTACATTATAATCATGTATACAATATTTCTATACTATGTTTCTTACATCTTAATAATAATAGTTTCCAATCAATTTCTTGATTTACTTCTTCTATAAAGCTACATTTTTTATTTGAAATTTTGATTAGGAATTCGTTTTGAAAAAAAAAATGTTAAATTGCACAACTATTTATTTGTAAATTATTTAATTACTAAATCATTTCTAATTTATCCATTCTATTAAAGCATATAGTAATTATTTCATGTTTTAATATAATAGATGCATTTATAACCTATAGACAACAATAGTGTTACCAGTATATGTTAAAAACGCTTCAAATTTTCAAATTAAGTTTCACTATGCAGGAAGTTTAATTAAATTAATTTATTTAAATCAAATGTAAGTATTAGAGAATGCAATTACCCTAATGATTATCTTACCAAGTTATATATATATAACATTGCACTAAACATTGTATAAACAATTAAGATACACGAAATGTTAAAAGACTTTATAACTCATTTGTTTCAAAAATAAGTTACAGATTATTGTAGTTTTTTACATCGTTGACCCTGTTTTTTTTTTTTTTTCATTTTTACATTTTATTTATCCATTACAGTGAATTATGCACAATAAAATAAATGTTCATTATGTTTACATTAACCATAAAGTTGTCATTAAATTTTATATTATACATACATTAACTTTTTTACATGTTAGTTTATATTTATCCAAAAAATTGGCTTATTTGTCTGTAAACTACTGAGTTTGACTGCACTTACTATGGAGGAAATGTGAATTGTTGTTAAACAAAAATATTCAAAGTCTGTTTTGCATCAAATAGACCTGATATCTTACGGATTACATGAGGTGAAAATTCAAAGACAAAAGTTTTCGATGTCAAATTAAAAGCAAATGTAAATCTAAAGAAACTAGTAGTCATATGCAAGTAGTATCTTTGGTATAATCATGATATCATTTTTATTGCAGGGGCATGGAAATAAAAGACAAAGTTTTTTTTTCTTTTTATAGGGGTCCTTTTCTCTTTATATATCCTTAAAGAGATTATAGTATATCCTTAATGGGATTATAGAATAATTAGTACTGGACACTTAGCCCCCAGCAAATTTGTAATACTTTAATAAATTAATGTATTTATTATAATTTAAAACGTAATAATCAAATAAGTAAATTGAGGAAACAACATGATGCTAATTTTGTAACTGAATAGCGAATGAAATAATTATTACTTGCTACACGAGTGAAAAAAGCATTTCATTAAAGAAAATTATCCAAAATCAAAAATTTTTATAAAGGTTATGGCATTGCTATAGAAAAAAGTGCTCATAAAATCAGATATTATTTGAATTTTTCATCTTCTTACTTATATTGCTTATGTATTTTCTATGTAAATGAATTTAATCACTTCGTAATTCTGAGTACCATCTGAAAATATTCTATCCTTAAAATATTATTGTTTAATTAATATTTTAAGAATAATATATTTGTGCACCTGGGGAATTTTTTTTTCAAAATTGAATCCGGTGAAAATGTGCTTTAGGTACCCTACTTGGCGCGTTTTTAAAATCGCCGATGTCATGGCAAAAATTCTCCCACTATATCAAAGTGAAACTTGAAATAGTTGGAGAATTTTTGCCATTAAATACTTTTTTTGTTTTAGCGACCAATGAAAAGGCTAAAACAAAAAAACTATTTAATGAGCATGCGCGAAAAAGCGCTTCAAATTCGCGAGTTGGCGAAGTTGGGGACCTAAAGTGCAATTTAACCTTGTGAATCCTTTAGAAATAATGCAAGAGTTTATTCATATTTATGTTGTTTCTCATGTAAAGAAAAAAACAATACTTGAAAATTTGACAGAATTTACAGAAATTTTAACTTGAACTACCAAATTAACTGTCTGGATTTTACAAATAATGTCAAGGTATCCTCAGAGTTTCGTTTTATGTCCCACTATCTTTTCAGTATTTATTGCTGAAAGAAAAATAAATTAGAATCTCCCATGAATGAGTCTTTCGAGATTTTTCATGAATTTTTGAACTCTTACAAGTAAAAATCAATCGTTCTAAGTCATTTTGTAGTTTCTTTACTATAAATCGGCATCTTTACAATTACTCTATAAAGATCTACTTAACAAATCAACGTTTGGATAGTAACAAATATCCAATCTATAACTTTATTTTGGACAGTGGGAAAAATTGTAAAAAACATATTGAAAAAAGGATTGAGAAGTATAGAAAGCGACTACAGAGCTTGAAGTATATTACGGGTAGAGATCGGGAAGTTGATGCTTCCATTCTTAAAATCAATTAGAATGCATTTGTAAACCGCATTCTCGAGTATGGTTAAAATATTTTCCAGATGGCCTCTGCCACTTACCTAAAGATTTTGGATAGAGTTCAACTCAATACATAAAAATTTCTCACTGGGCTAAGGGACCAGTGCATAAGTGACTCTTTTTACGTGGATGATATTTAACTTTGACTACGAAACTTAAGGTAAACTCATATTACAATAAATTGTAGAGCTTTGTTGATTTTGAAGGGACTTCTAATTATATTTTCAATTGATCAAGCAACCAGCGTTTAAAGAGATACCCGCTTACTCACGCGGAAAAACATGATTTTATGAACAATAAAATTGTTCCATCATTGACTTATTGTTCCTTACCTTCCAAGGTATTATTTGAAAATATTTGTTCCCATGAAGATTGAAATCCCACTTTAGTAAGCAGGAGGACGACCTTAATCACTTGAAATAGTTGTTCCTAGAGGTTATTAATGATATCTCTTCTAAAGCTTTTTCGATCTACATGGATAACAGAAAATTTGAACACCGAAAAGCTGGGAATGGTGTTTTCGTCAGTAACTCAGAGGGGGGAAATACATTTAGTATCCGTAACCTTAACTTTTGTTCAGTTTTTAGATTCGAAATTATATCTGTTGGGAGAACTTTTGAGTTTACCCTTTCTACTGATAATGGTAGTATTTGGAATTGGAAGGACAGCTAAAGTGTCACCCAATACTTAAAAATTGACCAAAAATACATAAGTAACACAATCAGGCCATTTTAGTACTTCTATTTGATCTAAGCCTGAGAAAATTTGACTGTTTCCAATGGAGAACATCGTACGTTAGGGTGTACGGAAATTAAATTGCAGATTGCCACTTGCTAGAAAGAAATGTCATTTTCCTATCACCAACCCTGCAGAACTAACTTCTTTGGAAATCCACTGGTCCTACAAAAGTAAAATACTTTCTACTTGATTCTCCAGTTCATAACTAACATACTCCTAAGAGCCCGAACATGTTTCTTTTTTGCAGCGGCCCCTGGCCTCTATAAGCAATTTTGGTGAGGTTCGGAAGTGTTTATTTGTAGTGCATGAAATTAAATAATGTAGAAAATATTTATTCCCTTAGTTCTTGTTCCCTGTCTGCTGGCACTCATCCCCTTCTTAATAGTTTAGATGCCTTCTGGAGGCAACTGTTGGGTGAGCAGGAGTTGTTGGAAGCTTTCATGCGACGGGGTTTGTTAGACTTGATGTAGGTTTTCCTGAACCAAGAGAATGAATAACGACAAGAACAACCATATATTACTATTTAGCTTAGTTGAGGACACTAATAAAACCTTTAGTGGCATTGTACTTTTGCTTTTCTTTTTTAGAATTATTGACTAATTTCGGGCTGAATTAGTAACACAATGGTCTTCACTTCAACAACTCGTGGTGTATCTATCTTCTATTTGGGTGTGGGTGTTTAAAGATGTTCACTTTAAATTGAAGATCTTTGTCGAATTTTTTTTGTTTTTATGTCCAAAGATCAACAAACAAACCAAATCAACCTGTTTCGAATTCAGTGTCATGTTAAAATAATTTTTTGTAAGTGTTCCACTGAATCAAAATGGATATACATAAAATATCACATCTATTATATCAATTCAATTGAAATTAAAGAAAAATTTGACAAAAATAAAAAAAAAAAAATAACAAAGAAAGAGTAATAAGCGATAGAAAATTGCTGACAAATTATTACTCGGACGAAGGAGGAATGCAGTCATCCAAATATAATTGCAAAAAAAAAAAAAAAAAAAAAAAATTGAATTCTATTTTTAGAAAATATAGGGAATCAATAGAACTGTATAAATTGTTTTGCATTTATTAAGTGTACTGTTTTTACCACTAAAACGGTATTCCATTATTAATGCTCAAATATCATGATTATATAATCAAACATCATTTATCGATTAATATTGATCATAAATATGTTTCATAATAATTAATAAATTTTCCATAATTAATTAACAAATTTACAGAGTATGCAAAATTAGCCGAAACGAATAAATACTTTTAAGAAATTATAATTTTTAAAATTATTTAAATATAATCAGCGGCAAACAATAAATTTAATCCGAGCGGGAGTACTTTTCATAGATAGTAAATCATGTGACCCAAAGGAGGAATCCGGAAGTATTCATTGAAAATATTCTATATTGAATTTAAATATTCTATATTTTGTTCAGAAAGTTTTCTCCAATTGTTTTTATAAATATTACAAAAGATTCATTTTTTATGTATCAAAGTTTGTTTTGTAATTTCGAATTAATTTGTAATAATAGAGTTTCCTATATTAAAAGTATTTTTATACCTTTTATAGATTGGAATTTTTAATCTATAAAACTTGAATTGCGTACGTAGTAGAGATATTCATCCCATTTACTATCAAAAAATTCTTCAAATGATTAAAAATGTCTGGATTCATGGTAAATATTATTATCACTTGTGTTAAAGTAAAAATAAATATTTAATAGAAATTTATGTTTACAAATTAGTAAAAAGGTAATTACAATTTTAATATTTTCTTATATGTTATTTTTAAATAAAAAATTTATAATTTATATTTATAATATATAAGGCATCTTTTTATTTTAATAAAATTCTTTATTATTATGCAAATTCTTATACATTAATAAAGCAATTTAAATAACATTTGAAATTACCTCTAATTCTATTTATTAGAAGAGAAAAACTCATGTCAATAAGATATCGTTTCTTTTTATGTCAACAGATGGCGATAAAATGCTAGTATTTTCCAACATAAGGCGTTCCTATCTTGTGTTAGACGATTTTTTTTAAATGTGGGGAAAAAAAAAAAAAAAAAAAAAAAAAAAAAAAGATTAAATTGCAAAAAAGACAAAATGCAGTTTAGTAAATGACAAATTTAATTAGGGACCTATTTTTATTGCTATATGTATTAAAATATTGGAATTAAATAAAAATGTGTAGATGGTAAGGAATTAATATCGTGGAAAATGTTTATTGCTTTAAGCATTTTTTTTAATTCAAAATTATACTAGGAAAATTCTTACTATATTTTTGGTCTTAAAAAGATGATTTTTATTGAATTTTATTAAATAATTTTAAAAGGATAGTTATCAATCATAATAGAATCTACTGAATACACTAACATGAAGTTATAATTTTAATTTTGGACCAGTATAATTCTAATATAATCAAAACCATAGATGCAATACTAATATTGTATTGACGTAACATGAACATAATGTTACCACTAAAATATGAATAAATATTTTAAATCTTGCATTACGATCAAGAGTGCTTATCATAAATACGTGTATGTAAGTGGACATTTCTTTCAAGTTTTCTAAATAAAAATAATTCCATTTTTAAAAATTTCAGAAAATTATTTCTTCACATTTACAAGCTAAGTAATTATAAATGTCTTTGCTTATAACTTTTTAGAGCACCCTGAAACATTTACTCAAAATAAATAAAACGTTCAAAAGTGTACCTTGAATAATAATTTTTATTTAAGCTTTGAGTTACAGAATTTAGATGTTGAATAAATAATGTTTTATTCAAAATTATGTGCTTAAAACAATAATTCTCTAAGTTATTGAATCACTTCAAAATGTGAAAAAAGAATGAATAACGCGAATAATCATTTTAAGTTAGATTTCTCAGAAAATACAAAATATTGAATAAATTTACTCAACTAATCCCAGAACAAATTTTAGAAATGGAGTTTTTGCATCACTATGGTGACCGACAACCTCTTTCAGGTCTCTTGTCTACTTCAAGCGAATATTAATCTAAAAAAACACAAAAGGGAAATAAATATTTTGTTATCGCGTGACATCTCCTATGCCTTTCTTTAGCAGTTCATTCCAAAATTGATCCATTTTTTTAATAAACGAATTTGTTGAATTGATTGTATAACAAGTTGTTGAAATAAAATTTTTAAATAAGTGTTTTACATTTTCTCAAAATTTCTTATTTTCCTTAAATTTAAAACTTAAATCACGTATTTGTCTTTTTTAAAAGGTGAATGTTTGATTTAAGCTTTAAATAATAATAAAATATTAAACGAAGAATATGATTTAAATTATGCCATCAATAAATATCACAAATTACTTAGTTTTTTCCTAGGAATCTTTAGGGCACATAACCCCCTCATGCTTTACTGTTCCAATTAAATTTTTCTGGATTATATTTCTCGTTTTTCTTCATCCATGAAACTACACTTCCACCTGAAAGAAAAATGTTGAATTAATTTCATTATTAAATAGGAAATTATTTCTATGCAATTGGGGTTTATTTTACACTATTTTTGCTGAAGAATGCCCCAGCTTTCTGTTTCTTACGGTTGAATCTTATTAGAGTAGAATACATGTAATTTTGCCAATATGAGCATTCGTCGAACAATTTTAAGTGAACTGAAGAAGACATTTTTTCATTAAATTATACGTGGAAATTTTTACAGCACTTAAAAAAAAAGCTTATAAATTTTCTGTTTATAAATCTTTGACCACAGTGAATAATTTTCCTTTTGGGCTTTTCATATCTTATTTTTATTGCAATTTTCTTTATTAAAGCTTTTTATTACATATTATTCTAAAGAATTTGATGAATTTACTAATTTAGTAATATTTTTGCTACTTTCCTCTGTTATAATGAAAAATAATTCAGTTTCTAATGTAATTTTTTTTTGCCTTTGCGAGTTATTTTAAAAATCATAGTAAAACAAAAATAGTAAGCATTTATTAAAAATAAATTATTTATGAAGTGTCACCGAAACACAAATACAGAAGTAGATTATAAATTTAATGTATAGTAACTCAAAACATTCTCCATACGATAACTTTTGTGATATCTATTTTTTGGAATGTCTTTATTTTAATTTTGTTAAAAAAAAAAACCCACGTTTTTTAAATTCTTTCATTTAAAATTTAATTCTAAAATCCAATGATAAATTGTGCATTTAAAAATTTTTAATTGGTATTTTCTGTATTCTATTCTACGATATAAGAATTATTTACCGTAGATTTCTTAAAGATATAAAAGGATCACAATAATTGTATCAAAAGGGTAATTTTAAATCCATCTACACACAGTTAATAAAAATTAATAAGCATCCTGGATTTTTTGTAGGTTTATTTTAAGATATGTAACATTAATAGAATATTACAGGCATAACAAAGTTTGTTTTGTCCTTTATCAATCATTCCGTCTGTATATAACATGTAATTATAAGTACAAATAAGCATAAAAGAATACAAGTTTTATTATTAATTTATTTACATTTATACGTTAATAATATTATAAACTTAATAATATTAGTTAAGTACCTAGGATAATTTATAAGGATTAATATTAACTTGGAATTTCCAAAATAGAAACACTTACTGATCGACGAGGAAAAATAACCGAAATATATAACTACATTTACATTGTCATGGGCAATTGAGAAGCTTCACAAGGTTTTCTCATAATTTTATAGTATTTAGGGATGTTATAAAGATTTGAATTTCTTCTAAGTTTAACAGTAGAAAAAAAATGGTTAAACTTATTTAATGCAATAAACATTGTCATTTTATTTAACATTTTGAGTTATTTTTTTGTGATTGAAAATAAATAGTTTCCTGATTTTCATACAATTTGCTCAATTTTGTTCCTAATTATGACTGTAATTTATGATGGATTCATTAGAGACATTTTGAGAAAGGAAGATTAATTCTATGTTCGAATTCTTGACATAATAGGCTTGAAAATTTCGAAGGATGACTCTCTTATTATTTAATAAGTACACTGATGTTTAATATACGTTATATCTTCAAATAATAATCGAATATAGATTTTCCGGGCTGGTAAAAAAGATTGAATAGTCAGATTTAGGAAACAGTTTTGTTAATATAATAGATTTGAAAAAGTTAGAATTGATTAGAATTTGAGAGTAATTATTGTTCCTTTGTTTGAACATTAGAAATTTAGGAAGTTAATTATGGGATCATTTACAACTATCTTTTATGCAATTTTCCACATAAAGAGGCACGTGTAGAAGAATTTCTGATTGGTAACCTGTAGGAATTGTTCACTAAACTATTTGACAAGATTAGTTTTAAGAAAAACGAGAGACCGAATTTGTATACTTGCTGCCTGAGCGTATATCACAATTATGAAACTTATAAATAACTGATTTACTTGCTAACTAAAAAGATAACTTTTTTTTCATATTTATAATCTAAAATGACTAATAAAAAATATCAATCAAGTTACAATTATATGAACTCTGTTACAGCTTTTTTTGTCGTATTCTGTGTTCTTTTATCTTTAGTCTTGTCTTTTGATGGAAGAGTTTATAATCCGTCAATAGAAATAAAAAATTAAAATGAAATCTCAGATTATAATACTTATTTATAGCCTGAGAATTATAGAATGAGCTGTAAAATGTTTCCAGACACATGTTCACACAGATCATTTTAATAAAATTGGAAATGGAACTCTCGCCAGCAAAATATCTATTTCCGTATCGGAGCAGTTTTTTAGAGTGGTCGAGTTAAACACCAGTATAATCGAGCTTGAAGCTAAAACTTTAAACATAATCAACGTAATGATTGGCACGAATGCAGATTTTGCAAAGTTCTTTTGGATACAATTGTACAAGAAATACACCGGATTGTAAAAAATGATTTATCCTGTATTGTGACCCCTGTTGTAGTAAGCGGTCTTCTAAGCTATTGTAAATTATTTTTCAGACACATTAACATTGAAATATGTCGCTGTAGAACGCTATTGTCAGCATATTTAATAATTGCATCAATTACCTTCAGATATCAAGAGATTTATTCATTTTTTTCAGCGATTTCAATTCAGTGATAGTATTCATTTAAAACCCTGAACGTAATCTTGTAATGAACATGAATGTTTCGGTAATGTATTCCAACAATCGACGTCAGATTTCTACAGCTGAAATGATGTGAATATTCGAAATATATAGAATTTCTACTTGAATCCTTTATAGAGGCTAAATTAGGATATATAGAATTTGGTGTTTTTCATTCATTACAGGCCAAATTTTAATCATTTAAATACTTTATGATAGCATCATTGTTCAATAAATTGCTCAATACTTTAATTACAATTGTCTATATTTCGTTATACAAACATAATTGAATAAAAACTATTTAACTTTAGGAATTTTGTTTGGCAATGCTCACGAATAAGTTTTAAATGATATTCGATTTTTTTAATCATACTAGTAAAAACAAATTGTACATATTAAATAACTATATATTTTCCACTTAAAATAAATAATTTTGGGTATTTTAATTTTTTTGCATTAATTTTTTTGAATATATTTACTTTCGTGTTGCCTAATTACAATCACGAAAATGTTCGAAATAAAGTTATATAAAGTAATCATGTCTCACAATTTCTAGCTTTAACGGATTTGAAAACAAGAAAATATATTTCTCATAATGAGAAATTACAAAAGGCCCGGCACTCTCGAGAGGAAAGTCCCAGATTTGATCCCAGCTACTATTAAACACCAGAAGAAAGATATTTATTTTTTCCTTTTTGAATGTATATCTGATAAAGTAGATAGTTTTCGTGTGTTGTTTTATTGTAATATATGGATATTTTACCCATTTACCTGGGAAAAACCCTCCTAAGAAAAGGGAAAATCAAATCTATGCATATTAAAAATCCTTTAATAAATTAAAATGTAGGTTTTTTTTTTCACTAAGTGTTATCAAATAGTGCCCCAAGAAATCTCCTTATGCTTTTTAAAGAGAAGCTCGCAAGTTCGATCTTAGAGAGTTTTCCGGATTTCTTCCATGTGATTGATGCTCACGATGAATGAAATGACTTTTGGAATAGCAGCATGCGGTGCTCCTTCAAATGTCTTACAAAAGCTGATAGAAGTTATAGAGTTTATCCGATGCATAGGGCCATATAAAAACTTGCAAGTTAAAAAATTGTGGTAAAAAGGGAATGTCCGTAATCTTTAACGATTATGAACTATATTTATCCTATATGTTTTAATAATCTGTGTTAATTTTATATAATATTGCATAATATACATAAATATTTTTTAGACTAAATAATTGATCTTAAAGAAATTACTATATTATTCCCTTTTAAACTAAATAAAGTTAAATGAGGTAAACAAAGTAGGATGTGAGATTTACGTGTTATATCATTTCACGTCTTAACAGATTTGTATGAAACATACATAACTTCGATACGCATAAACTTGCCTTACATATGGATTATTACGTGGAGTAAAATTAATGAAGTAAAACATCTATAGTCTTCATTTGTTGGAGATGGAAATAGGAAGTAAAAATGCAGCAAAAGATATTGTGCTGTCTAAGATTTTCAAAGTCACTGAGATTTAGCTCACTTTTTAAAGTGATATTCCTAATAACTCACTTCAACTCAAATGCAGCACTCAATCATTCGATAGAATGAAAGAGTAAAAAAATGTTAAAAATGATGGAGATTATTATCGTATCCATTATATTCGAGATCACTTATTGAATTTTTCCACATTTAAAAAAATTATCCACAAAATCATGGAATCAGAAGGTATTGGATTCCACCTAAAGAAATTATCTTAACAGAAAGCGGAATGTATTTTTTTTCCAATGGCAGGCATTAGGTGATTGACTCTTCACCACAAGGCGAGAAATTGCTACTCACTTAGCGTTACCCGTTGGGCACCTGTAAACCATGTCACGTAGGCGAGTAGCTTTATGCACGTCACACCACAGCAAACCCGTTTATTAGGCGGGCCACATTCATACATCATCTCAAGAGAAAGAAACACGAAAAATGAAAACTTCCATTCCTTAACCAGGATTCGAACCCGGAACCAACCGCCTAGAAGTCAGGAACGCTAACCCCTCAGCAATCAGCCGGTGAGAACGAAATGTATGAAATTTTTCTTAACTCACTGAGCTTTCATTCAATAGCATAGGGCTATACAATTCGTTCATTAAATTCCAAAACTAAAGTTGAGATTACTTTGTTTCTGACAAGGTAAATTTTTAAGCTGTTTTTCAAAAACGTTCATTCAAATATTTATTATTAACCCTTATAAGTCTTGATTTTTTTAAATATAGCCCTTAAAAAGATAGGAAAAATGTTGTTTATAATCAGCTTTTGTATAAATTGAGATATTCTTATTATTGAATTGTTGTTTTATATTTTTTGAAATGCATGAAATAAAAAATTTCTATTTTTTGGTGTAGATAAAATGATAATAGAATAAATAAACCAAATGGTTAAAATATTTTTTAAATGAAACATTTTTGCAATATTTGCTAAAAAGTAAAGAAAAATATTAGCAATAACTTAATAATATGAAATTATACTTCCCCATTTAATAAAATAATGTTCCTATGAATGTAATCTATACATTAAAAAATTCCCTTTAATGTATATATATATACATAGATAATACTTATTTTTAATTTTTTTTCTAAATATTATACTTATTATATATTATCTAATATATACTAAGTATAATATTTAAGATGACCGAGTTAAAAACGATCGAGATTATGATTCCCTAGAATATGTAGACAAAAAATTATTCGTATTTAAGTTTTAACAACTTCACTTATCTCATAGATAATCTTTTTCCTCAGAAGTTGAAAAAGTTTCAAATAGAGAATCTTATGATCTGAAATTAAAATGCTATCCAAGAATAGATTTATTTCCAATTATCTGAACCCAGTATAATTTTTATCTATTTAGCGAATCGCTTGGGTTCCCTCTCTGTGCTAGAAATTTAGTTCTGAGGCTGACTTATTTTGAAAGATAGTCCTTTATACCTATCTTTAATTATATACTCATTTAATACGCAAATGAAATTTTGTTATCTCAGTTAATTAGAAAGTCAGACACGAATGAGACATTATACATATACAATTGGTGAATTTAAATAGTTTTGACAAAGGGTAATTCCTTCTCTCGCTTTTTAATAATTTTTAAAAACTTTTCTGTGAGTTTTTCTCGGTTATGTAGTTAAAATAAGGAAATTATAGATTTTAGAATTCTGTCCTTAATGTAAACAGAAATAATTTTATATGTCTATTCTTTTTTTGCTATTATAAGACTATTTATATATATTTGTATAGTTAAATGATTTCATCGTAAAGCATATTAATTAATCAATGTATTTATATTCCTCTTGATATTCGTTATTGTTAATTAATTAATTAGGGGGAATTATTCTTTCAATCCTCACTTGGATCAAAATCAAATTTGTTTCCAGAATTACAATATCCATCAAATGATCTAAAAACGAACAAAAGCTATCGACCAATATATTCCAATTTGTTATTTTTTCAGTAGTTTATTATTTTCATATATTCTCTGAATATTTTAATAACCATACCATCACAGTTAATTTAAATCTCTTTATTATTTCTCCCCTATGTTTCAAACTAGATTGTAGCATTCGATCAACACTACATTTCTAATAACTATTTGTACCGTTCTAGTAAAATGTTATTGTATAAAATCACAATTATTATTATGGAATTTTCTTCAAAGCCAATTGCATGCATTTAACTTAATTATTTCGAACTTACTTATGACTAACTCTAAATATAATATCAAAAAAAAAATTATTATTGTTACTTTCTTTATTTTTTGAACTATCCACACTTCACATAAATTTCTTATAATAAATATTGATTTTGTGTTGCTCCTCTTAACATACCTTCTATATGTTTGATGGTTAAATTGATATATGCGGTTTAAAAATACAGCATATATCAATTTAACCATATTGTATAAATTCATTTTGTAATTTTCATAAGGCACTTTATGAAAAAGAATGATAAAAATGATTCTTTCATATTCACAATATGTTATTCCTTTGACTTCTTACAAATAGTGCTTTATGGACACGACTCATAAAAGCCGTTAGTTCCGTATGACTAAGTATCCTTTCAGAATTGACGTATTGCCGTCATCAATTCTACCCATTCGGAAACGCAGTGTGGTAAATTAAATCTCCTTTCATCTAAGAATCTATTTTCTGCGACATTCGGCGTCCATCCCATTCACTTTGTGGTCCGGATGGATGCAGGGTTTGATTGAAGAAGAGAAGAAGGATGAAGAGCTCTTCCACCAATTTGTAATAAAGAAAGCAGTAAACCTCACTTATATTAAATGAAGTGTAAAATTTTCGATATTCTTGGTGGCTAGTGAGTGCACATTTCCTGGAAGCTGCTTCTTGTTGTGAGCAAGCCACAATAAATTTTTGAGGTACTTATACGTTGATGCTTCTGTCTCAGATAATTCTTTTACCCTATAAAGGATTTTTTTAATCCAAAAAATTTGGACTTTGTTAAATAGCAGGGTTTTTTTAGTTGGGGGTAGATTTATGTATAAGAACAAAAAGGTGTATTAAAAAAATTTATATTTCAATTGAATTGTCATATATGACAATGTATGACAATTCAACTGAATATATATATATAATCCAGTTGTTAGATTCTTGATCTATAAATATGATTGTAGATCCCGGAAAAGAAATTATAAGGGTAATAAAATTATTAATTAAAATATAGAAAATGATATACTTTTCTAAAATTTTTATATATTATCAAAAAATATACATAAACGCTTATGTTAACACACAACAACTTGATGTTAACACAGGATATGTTATTGGATGCAAAAAAAATCACTCTATGTATTAGATTATTTAGAGTTCAAAACAAAAACTAGTGTTAACTAATTTAATATTTTTCTTCATTTTAAAAGTTTTCAAATTTATCTGATGAAATTATTTCTCCACAATGAGGGAATGTTTTCTATAAACATGAATCGTGAAAAAATTTATTAAACTGTAAAAATATTAAATATACGATGGTTAAGTCTACATAATAAATAAAATGTAACCTAACATTCTAAATATATAATGATCCATTTTATTTATATACAAATTTTCAAGCTATCGTTTATTTTTATTGATTTATTTTATTAAGAAACTGTTAATCGTCAACGGAAAAGAAACGTGAATGTTTTTGTCGAATTCCATTTATTTTGCTATAAAATATGTATTCCCCAAAACTACTTTGGATATAATTATGTTTCAGAAATAGTGGGAAGGAACTTCAAAAGCTTAGAGCTTGGCGATATTTTTCATGGAAGTTATTCCTCAAGAAACATTATTAGGGTGAAAAAAACGTCATTCAACGATGAAATCCCGATAAGCACGAATGTCTGTCAAAGGAGGAACCTCGTTCGCTTTCTGCTTAATGCAGCATATTTTTCAGATAAATGGCAATATCTTCAACAGAAGAAACCAGGGCACGTTCTTTTTTGTGGAGAAGAAACTCTTTTATTCCAACATTTGTATTTTTTCTGAGACTATTTCAGTCATTTTAGAGGACACTCTGATTTTTTCCAAGCTGGTTTCATTTTTCGTAACCGTAAAGTTGTTTACGGGTCGATTATTTTGTATTCCTAAAGCATTTTAGTAAATTTATGCTTATAATGGACTTGCAAAAATAAAATTGAAACCACGAAATGGGTGCCAAATAAATGTACTATGCGGTAATGTTTTAATTAGTATAGCCATTTTTTAAGAAATTGTTGATTTAAAGTGATCAAGAGAGAAAAAGTTCAACAGAATAAAACATGATAATATGATAGAGTGGTATGAGTGGTGTATTTATTAAGTTTTAAAATAAGAAATTTTCTATAGGTGAAGGGTTTTAAGTTAAATAAAATTTCCTATCAATTTTATAAAAAAGTTTATCAAATTTGTGGAATTAGCAAAAATACCTTAACTGTTGCTCAGTATTTCATAAAAACGCTTATTTGCTAGGTAAATATCCTTATCTCATAATAGAATGATTTAAATGGAATGTCATTTATTTTCCACCAAAATACTTTTACATAATATTATTAAGATACTTTACATTGTTTTTAATCTTTGTTAGTTTTATTTGAATTTAAACTTTTAGTTTTTATTATAAATTACCAAAAATAAGCATTCACAGCATTCACTTCGAAAGTTCTCCATTTTTAAATGCTAATAAGCATACATAGTTTTTTATATACCGGTTTTAAAGGAACTATTACCCTGATTATAATTTCTTTTTTTACAATATCTTTTTTCAATTAGACAAATTTGAAATTAAATAATTACTCAAAATTTTAAATTAATTGTCAATGACTAATACAATTACTCCAACATTTTGTTTTTGATTTCCTTTATAAGAAATCACATCCAAAATTATTATGTTGTATGTTTAAGTGTCATTTAATAAAAAATTAACAACACATTCATTTTCCCAATAGTCTAATAACTTTTTTTGAAACTGAAAATCGTACATTTTTCGTTCTTTTCCTCGAATACTAAAAGAGATTATGAGCTTCCTGAAATTCCGATAAAAAATATTGAATAAAAAAAAAGGTTCCATCTTGCCATAACTTTTTTCTTAAGATTAAGGTTTCTTCCTAAGGAGATTTAATGTCTTTAGATATAAGGAGGCAAGAAAATTGAGACTTTTTGAAGTCTGAAGATTTGGAAAGGCAATATTTTTCCTTCAAGTCCTTAAGCTTGCTACGAAGTTTGAAAGTAATTTGTCTTTGATAGAAGAACAAGATTCAATCGATGTCTTCCTAATTCAGCTATAAAAGTTAATACACACGTATTAGTTCCATTGACAGTAACTCTTTGGAATGTTGTTATCAACAGAACCATGAGGATGGAAGGTATCGATAAATGGGAAATACCTTTCATCTTTTATTTTAAAGTATAAAAATTTATATTTTAAGTGAAATGTTTAAAATATTTCGAACAAATTTAATCATTTTACTTGCAATGTTAAAAATTTAAACAATTTAAGAAATATTATGAATATGTAAGAATTTTTATAAAACCTTTTCGTAAATAAATAGACAATTAAAGAAAATAAATTATAATGTTTAGCTTAATTTAATCTACAAATCAAAGTATTTATTTAGGTTTATATTACATTTTAATAATGACTTTCAATAGATTTTACTTTGGGAAGTAAAATTAAATCTATTGCAAGTTATAAGAAAATCTTATGAGAAGTAAAATTAAATTATGCAATGAACTACTTTGAATAGAAGACATTTCTTTGAGCGTGTAATGGCAATTAGATAAAAAAATTCATCTCAAAAGAGTTTTATGAATAATTCAATAGAGTTAATGAATGTAATCTTAAGTCTCAAATTTGAATTGTAAAATATTTCCATTTTATTATAATTATGAAGATATTATTTATATCAACCATAAAAGGAATTTTTTGAAAAAATGCTCACATTTTCTGATATTTTAATAAACGAGGTTAAATTCTAGATTACTGCACTCTAATTTAATTAAAAATTTCTTTTTAATAGAGATTAAAATTATATAATAAAAGAGTTCTGAAGAATGTTAGGAATAATTTAGATTGTTCAAACTAAGTTTATTTTAAACTAAATATAATATGTTTGGTTTTAAACCATATGCAGAAAAGTATTAGTGCAAAATGATGATCATACACTCATATTTCTCTTTTTCAATTAATAGAGATAAATTAATTCTTAACAGAGTGGAACAACATGTATCAATGGATAAACTTCTTTCACTAATTTCTGTCACAGTACACGCAATTGGCACTGAAATATATTGTTTATAGTAACTGATTAATATTCTGTTAGTAATTAATTAATATTGTTATTAGTAATTGATTGATATTGAGTTTATTAATCCCATGATAGTTTTCTCAACCTAAATTTATATTTAAATGTGTGATTAGTGATTTAGTAAAAAATTTAATCACTGACACAAACTCATTATTCTCACAATAGATAGGTGAATGCCATTTCGTTGTGATATTGATTGTAATTGTAACTGCGGAGATTAAGTCATCAATTACTATATGCACCATGTTAATATAAGCATATTTCAATGTAATCAAATCTTATAAATGAGGGTATAGTAATAAGTATCACATTTCATTTTATAGATTTCAAGGAGATTTCTGAACATGAAGTTAATTAAAATACATAATTAATTAAATTATGCTTAGTAACTAAATTGTACATGATTAGAAATTTTAGTTAGAAATATAATGAATTCTTATTTTCCAATTTTGAGTTTAGTCATTAAAAAACCCCTAAGCCATAAGAAATTTTTAAACATTTTCATAAGTGTAATAATAATAAAAAAAACTATTTTCCAATTAATAATAGGATATTTTTAACATAACAGCAAATAGTAACAGATAGTGTTGAGCAAATATCTATCAAATTTGCTATATGGATTATGCATTGATTAAAATTTAAAAATATAGTTAAAAATATTCATTAGTTAGAATTTTACATAAAAGAACTGAACACTATTAAAATAAAAATAAACCTAACGAGTGTATAAGCAATTTGAATGTTTGTTATCATGGTTTTAATCCTCATGTTATTGGATCATGAGATAAAAGTAATAAAATTAATAAGAGAAAGTTTTGTTAATTAGTTTATTTAGTTGAAACAGGTACAGATTATGACTATATATCACTAATAGACGAACTGTCAATCGAAGTCATGTGATTGATATGCAAATGAAAACAAAACTGATTTGCTATCATACATTTATAAAATCCCGAGGTGTTGGGCTGATTTTTTAATACTACATTAAAAGATTTATTAATGACTAAATGATGCTTTAAAAATAACAAATATTCATTTTAAATAATACTTAATTATAAATAAAATAAATCCTGAAATTAAAAATGATTACATTCATTATTACAACTTCGTAAACTCACGTAAACTACAAAATAATCAAAAATAATGAAATAGTTTTTTTTAAATTCAGTTATTTTTATTCTATTGTTAAGTATCATTTAACTTCAGATCAAAAAATCAGAGAAATATCTCTAGCAAGAGTCATTTATGAGAATGTTAACGTAAATTAAAAATAGTTGTATAAGTTGACAGTTAGTGGCATGCATTTACAAGTTTCATCTAGAAGAAATCATCAAAGTCAGAATAAAAATTTACTACATTAATGTCACATATCCTCTCAAACATAATCTTATGGAATTACATTATATGGTGTAAATTTATACAGCAGAAATTTTATATAGTTTTTTATTGAAACCAATACTAAATGATTTATATTAATACAGAATCGCTACGTATTAATAAATATCATCTGAAAGAACAAAATATGCAAATAAAGTAACCAAAATGATTCCTCAAACTGTAAGTTATTTCTTTCTTTCCCCGTGATGGTGACATTGATTTTATATTCTTATGCATTTCTGTGTAATTGCTTTAGCAGAATGAGTAGTAAAATATACCCATATTTGCAAACATATATTATGTAATCTAAAGTACCGAACCTGATGCTTATAATTCAATCTCATATTTATCATTTTTAACAATGCGACTAAAGAGTAAAAAGCTAGAAAAAGCGATAATCTCTCTCATTAATTCCAGTTTAATTTAACTATCAAAGGGATAGTAATATTTATAATAATTGTCAATAAAGATGCGAAACTAATTTGTGCGCAGACTTCAATTACTCTCAGCTTTGAGAACTTCAATATGTTTGCCATAGCATTTCTCTCTACTTCAGTAGGATTAAATAGGGGAAGTCTATATGAATTAATGTCTGTCCGTGTCTAATCCATTCATTTCAAAAGCCGATGGAGAAACCTGCAAAGGTAGTGAAGATAGATGGACAACAGAATGTAGATTAAAGGAAATAGATACTGTTAAAATGATTAGAAGGGATAATGCAAATAGGAAATAAAGTTTTCAACTCATGTTAATGGATACTTGAGAAAATACATTAATGTATTAAAATATCAATCCTAACAAATGAAGATAAGGATCCATAGAGATTTACTGAAGATGAATCTATTGTAATCAAGTATAGATACTTATATACTAAAAAACGACAGTTCAAGGAACTTAAAGGGCAGTTATTAACTTTTAACGATAAATTTGAAGTCTCTATAATTTTTACATTAAAATTAAATAAAAGGAAAACAATAGATTAAATAAAACTAAATTAACCTAATAATCATACTGTATATCTAAGTACAGTTTGTATCTGAATTTTATATGCAACATTATTAGAATAATAAACATCACGTAAATACAATCATTATGATTACAGCACATCATGTATTAGGAGAAGTGCTGGAATGATAATGATTAAAATGATGAACTAAATTTTGACAAACAAAATGAAAAAGAGATTTTTTCATATCACATGTAAGTTTTTTAATTTCAATAGTGAAGATATAACAGTATAACTGTCAAATTTGGTTTAATTTTTGTACCTGAATTGTAATTCTACAAAGATAAAAAAAAACAGATTCATGACGAGTGAGGTTACATCATTACAGATTCAGGCACAATTTACTGATCTTTTCATCTGAGCTTAAAGTTAATCTAAGCGATTATGAATGCTTTCAAATATTTTGTTCTGTTAACTCAACTTACAAATTCACCCCTTATATTTTCAGGACTTTTAGAGAACTTTTTATAGCTTACCTATATTAAAATAACAAGTTTTAATATTTTTTTGTTGTTACAGTTAAAATAAATTTATTTATTCTCATACATGGAGAAATTAAGGAAATATTTTTACTATTAATTAATGCAATCCTTAAATCATTTTTCTTATTCATGTTTGATTACAATATTGAGGACGATGATTACGATGATCAACTGAAAAAATAAAAAATTCAATGTCTTTTCATTTTTAATATTTATTTAATAGAATATTAAACATGTAATGTTCGCTGTTGTTGTTGTCTTGTCCTGTAAATTAGCGCAAAAGTATTAAATTGATCCAAAAGTGTCAAAGGCAGCTTTGGCTACTTCAATAATTTCCATGGAATGGAGGAGTTGATGTGTGGGATCGAGAGGGATCCCGAAAAGCTTCGCCAATATGGCAGGGCAGTCAGAGATGTGTTCAAAAGAATATATTTATTTAGAAGAAATATAATATTTATATTCCGGTCTTCATTTAAAATTTTCAAACTACATTGAAGGAAGACGATTTAAACTTCAATTTAAAAAAACAAAACAAAACAAAACCGTGCCCCGTATTATGATCACCAGGTTTTGAAACTGGACCTCCCGACTGTTAGGCGGATGCAATAACCACTATACCATAGGCACGTGAACAATCATGACATCGGAATGAAATGTTTTGTATTCTATAAAATTTAAGAATAAAATTGAAGTTAAGTAAATATGGGGTTTTTTTTTTTTAAATATTTGGCTGTAACAGATTGTATTATTTTAGGAAAAATACATTCATGGTAAAAAATTATCGGTTTAAATCGAAGAATGTATTTTTTGTTGTTGTTTGTGTTTTGTTCAGTAAAGTAATGCAATAGGATCAAATTGTTTCAAAAGTGTCCAAGACAGCTCTGGCTATCTTTGCATTAAACTTTGATACTGTAGGATAGATAATAGCTATTTTATAATTAAGTTTCTGGAGCAGTTGAAAGAAATCCAATTGAGTTTTCTGAATTTTATCTGAATGTTATTTATTTGTTTCCAACTGGTAAAATGTTTAGAAAATGTACATCCGTTTTATTAGAATTAAATTTAAATCAGAAATACAAATTATAATATGTTTCCGTAAAACTGTCTAATTACTGTGCATTATATTTTGAAACTCAAGCTGTTTTTCCAAGCCTATTTATAACTAAATTGTTGGTTAAGAAGACTAAGATGGAAAAATTGAAGAAGCATTAAAAGTTTCGTTTTATTTATTTACGTTTTTCAATCGCTTATATATATTTATTCGTAATTTTCAACTTGATTATTAGTTTATTATTCAATTGAATATTGACTAAAATGTAATTAAATCACTCTTATTTGTATATCAAATTAAAAATTAATTTTTATTCTAAATAACTTTTTTTTGAAGTCAAATAGAATCCAATTTTGTTAATTATGCGATGTAACTTTTATAAACATTTACAAGATTTGTCAAAACGAATGTAACTGTTACCGTGAAAGTCCGATATCTGGAGAATGTCGACATTCGCTGGTGAATGTCAACATTCACGTAGTCGCTTGGTGTATGTCCGAAATATTTGCTAGATATCCTCATTTCTCACTTACACCGGCAAATGTCGACATCCACAATGCACTAATGGTGAATCTTGAATATGCGTTTCATCTCTCCGTATCCGGAGAGGAGAAATGCAGATTTGCATTTTCTTATCTCAATATTTCAGGCGTGAAAAACGTCACATGTGTGACGTAACTTATCGCCTTTCTTAGAAAGGAGGAGTGACCAATCACGATGAGTAGAGGAAGTGTAGAGGATTTTTAACCCGCGGGACAAACCTGACAACAAACAAATTAAAAACAAATTAAATGCTGTGGTGGAAAGGGAAGCCCGGGAATGGCCTTCTGTTATCTCCTTTTCGAGCTCTTTAATCATCTTTTCAAATTCCACCAAAGCTTGTCTGTGATTGTCGACATATACTGGCGATGGTCCGAAAGTGCAAAAAATGTAATCAATTGTACGGTCTTTCACCAACGTTTTTGGTATGTGT
This sequence comes from Latrodectus geometricus, assembly GCA_026290005.1. Lineage (NCBI taxonomy): Eukaryota > Metazoa > Arthropoda > Arachnida > Araneae > Theridiidae > Latrodectus > Latrodectus geometricus. The sequence goes on from JAPDSC010164013.1 coordinate 261,028, forward strand.
TGACATTCACCGGTGAATGTCGACATTCTCTGATTTCGGTCTTTCACGGTAACATAACTATTATGACCAACACATTCTTACCAAAAATATTTCAACTACATTGCCCGTTCAAATTTAATTTATTGTAGTAACTAAAGATTTTAAGTGAATAAAATATTATTTTTAAGTAGTATTCTGAAAACTGTGTTATTCTGATTCTCTTAAATGACACTTAAAAATGCTTAGTTGGAAAATTAAATTTCTACAAATACATGTAACTTGCACGCATGACAATTTATGTTTTTAAATATTAACCTACATTTGAAATAATTATATAATTTATTTCAAATTATATAATTATAATTTGAAATAATTATATAATTCATTTCAAATTATATAATCCAAAGTCTTTAAATTTTATAAAAATCTCTTTAAATGAATTTTTTATGTTATTAAATGAGCACGATGTTTTTAATGATTTTCAGTGTTAAATATGTTATAATTTTTAATACATAGCAGTTTCATTTTTGTTTCCACTAAAGTATTGGGAATATTTAGTAAGTTGACAATTTTTTTTTATGTAATCAAGTGATAAATTTTAAAGATAATTAAATCTTCTTTTTGTAATTTTCCAAAAGCTTTTTTACATTTGATTGACTGCAAATTCAATTATCATCACTTAAATAAACTGTAATTAAATTTTTGCAATTTACAGTACCTAATTTTTGAATTATTCATCAATTAGGAGCTTTTAACATTAAGTGCATAAGCAGTTTTACTTTTAATTCATATTCAGAAGTAATTCAAATGCTTTGCAAAAGAATTGTTGAAAATTTAAGTCTTTTATTAAATTCGTTTTAATTAGAAACCGTTACTTACTTTGATATTATAATAAGCAACATATTATGACATATTATTTTTTATTTTCTTTGTTACAAAATAAGTATTAAATTTCATTTGTTAGGGATTTTTATAGTTCATGTTCAGACCTCTTTATATATTTCTTATTATTAAATATTGTCAGTAAAGTATATTATTATGATATTTGCTGTTAAAAATTGCACATTTAATATAAGGGAAATGCGGTAGAATATTGTACTCTCATTATGTTATAATTTATTCATTTGTGTTAATGAATATATCGCAATATAATGATGTTCTTATATCTTCATGTACATATTTCACTATTCATTATTAATTTTTCTATCCATACAAATACTTTTATTTGTAATGTGTTTTGAAACTATCTGAGATTGAGGACATAAGATGGAACACGTTTTAGTTCCAAATTCGCACACTTAACTATTTTCTAAGATTCAAAAGTTTTAATAACTTATAAGACAAATATTTGATTACAAAATTAGTCCTTGAATGATAACTTTTAGTGACAATATAATTTTACGTATAAATTCACTCAACCAAGATTAACTCTTGGTGAACTAAGCAATGCATGGATTTATTATCGCAGTGAGCAATGTTATGCAAATGCATATTTCTTTTCTTCTTCTAGCTGTCTTCTCCTTTCAATGCAAAGCGAGAAACATTTCTCCATAAACAACGCCTATCTTCTCTTTTGTGACTCACAGAACGACCGGAAATTTTACAGAAGGGGTGAATCTCCCATTTTCGGGATTATGTTTTCACATAATGCTCTCGACAGAAGAGCAGTTTTCCATGAGTGAGGAACTTACTAAAACGAAGGAGCGAGTCTTAGAAAGATTCTTTCATATGTATAGTTTTATTAAATTCTAAAAGTGCTTCGAAAGGAATATAAATTGTAGAAGATCATCTATTTAACATTTTAAGCGCTTTTCTAGAAGAGAACTTTGGAATAAAAGAATTCCCCAGTAATACTATATTTTGAAACAAATCTAATTTTATTGTTTGTAAATTGTTTTAGTTTGGTACGCTGAGCGTTTTGGTTTAGAATTAATAATTCAATCATAAATTTATTAAACTTTTCATTTTTTTAAAAATTAAATTTGATTTTTTATACGATAATTTTAATAAGAAAACATGATTCTTTTAATAAGAGAACAACAATTATATTATCTGTATTACATCAATAGATAATCACAATGTTTCGATTATTAAAAATGTAGCTCTTGTGAATATAAGATAATGAGTTAAATTAGGCACCAGAATAATATTGTTTTTAAGCAATTCATGGGTGCTAAAAACATTATGCTCTAATATTATTACTCTAATAAGAAATAGGAAGGTGAAAAGGAATTATAACTAATTTGGATTTAGGCTTTATCATTTTATTCAGGTAATAAACTATGAGATTAAATCGTAAGAGATATTTATTTCCGATTATTACGTAGAAAAAAGATTTTTTAATATTTTTTAAAAACTTAATACAACAAAGATACTACATCTAGCTAAGTGAATGATTAATATTAACGGTTTAATTATGCTTACGTTTCTACTAACAAAGAATAACATAAATTACAGTTCTAATACTACTTTTAATAAGAATGTAACTAATTATTTTATAGATAAAACAAAAATAAACAAGAAAAAATTAGGGAAACATATGATATATGAATGTGGAAATTTTTACAAAAATTAAAGGAATTTCCAGAAAAAGCCATATTTTTTACATTTGTTTTAAGATTTTGTGAAAAAATTTAAAAATGTTACATAGTAGGTCTATAAATGTACCTGGAAATTTTTTAATTTCAATAAAAAGTTGATGAAATCCGAATTGTAATAAATTAAAAATTCAAGCTGGTAGAGAAAAAAATTTTTTTAATGCTTCTATTGATATGGAAATAGATTTATTAAAAATGTAGTTTATTTACGTTGAATTAAAACTAAAATTCCCTGAAAGGAAATTATTGTATATAATTTTTATTTTATGAATAAACCATGTTTTTATTTTCAATAAGTTTTTTGTGAATTTAAATTGGTCTAAAAATATCTTTATTTGTAAAATAATGCTATTAATCTGATACTGAATAATTTTTAAAAGAATTTAAAGCTTATAATAAGAAAACCATGGTATTAAAATAAAAAATATCTAATATTTTCTTAAAAATGTAAATTCATGTATTATTTCATATTATACAAATTAAATTCCATAAAATTTTTAATTATATAATATAAAAGATTGGTTATTTTAAAGTAAATTTTACATTTTTACATTGAAAATGGCAATAATTTATATTGCCATTCAAAAACATACCACAATATATAGGTGATATGTTTTTAGAAGAAAATATAGAATTTAGTATACGATCCTAAGTTAATATGACTGCCAATAAACATTTTATCCAATTGCAAATTTGATTTCCTGTAATCCATTGAAATAACCTTTTGAGGCATACATTTTTGCACAGCTCTCCTAATGCAGTAGAAGACACTTCCTTTACATTTTCTACTTCATATAAACAATCTTGATATTCTGTTACGTATTTTATACAAATTTCGTTCCGATTATTTTTTTTAAAAGCATTATGTAATTTTTTGCATTTAAGATAAATTAATATTGACAAATTTTTCACATTCAAAGAGTTTTAATGGGAATTGAATTGTTGCCTTTTTATTTCAATTATCAAATTTTTTAATTAATTTAATCTGTAATGGACAAAAATTTTGTCAAAAAGTTCATCCATCCAGATATATTAAATGTTTAAATAGTTTCCTATAAACTTTTATATGTAAAAACTCCTTCCGACTTTATGAACCATTGCTTTGTTACATGGAATAATAGCTAGCAACTTAAGTAAAAGGCTGATTTTATTCGATATGGAACAGTAGAACTCTATGAATATCAAAATGTTTCGAGATTCTAAACTTATTAAAGTCTAAAGCGAAAAATCATTGAAGCATTTTACTCAAAATATTTTAGAGAATAATTTTTCAGTATAGAACTCTTATAAGGCACATTTTTCTTGAAAATGTATGTATTTAACTTCAATTTTAGACTGTGGTTCATAATTATAGTTAAAATCAAATATTTTCGCCAAGAAGGATGTAAAATGTTTTCACAGAGAATAATAATTTAGATATATATAACATCATAAAGTTATTAAATTAATTAAGTAATATATAAAATATAAAGATTTGTATATAAATAGTTGAAGTTTACATGAAGCACATTTCTTCATAGTTATAAAAACATGATTTACATTATTTGAATGATATTTAAACTATAATTAATAATCAATTTTATAACATTTTTCTTCAATATTAAAGATTTTTACTGGATATCTTTACTTTTTTTTAATTTGCAAATAATTTATGCCTAAATAAGTAATGCATAATATATACATTAAAATTACTTTTTCTCTTAAATTATTTTGAAATTATTAAGTAATAGGAAATCTTCTACTTAGTAGAATATTTATTATTACTTTTTAAAACCATTTTTGTGTCAACAATACATATTTTAAACAACATATAAGGTGGAAGAAATGAATAACTACATGAAAACAATAATTTGACTTTAAGTAATAATTGTTTTAAAATGTTTGTGAAGCATATACTTATATTGAAATGTGAAGTTTGAACAAGATTGTATCTGCTTATTAACAATTGTAGATCTGTTATTTCCATACAAAATTCAGTATATATTTCTTAACCAATATTAAATCAGTTTTTCTTCTTGCGAACAAACATGGTTACAAATATGGCAGAATATTTGAAAAGACGATTTTTGCAAATGTCTTTTCACCATGTCATGTAAACCATTCCATCAACAACTAATGTCACTAGGCGTGTCTCAATTAAAACATTTTTGCTCAAATAACTAAGATTTCGAAGCTCAAATAGCATACTTCTCTAGTTTATATTCTAGTTCTTCTAGTTTATATTATCTTTTTTCTAAATGACGAATCATATATCTATTTTTTCTAAATGACATGTTTTCAAATAATGATAATACTTTAGAGCTAGTTTTCAATTAATTTTTACAATATCAATGAAACAATAAAGTATTGGAAACTATTATAGCATTTCATCAAAAAACATTCTCTAGATATTCATGTACAGTTGTCCTTTTCAATATATCAGCTGGAGGAATAATAAGTATTCTATCTCGAATAATTGCATTTGATTTAGATTATAATTCATTTTTTATAAATCAATCGTTATTGATTTTAAATTCATTTTCAACTGAATTTTTTTTATTTATTTCTGAACAAATATTCCAGTTAATAAATCCTTTTCTTAATTCTACATACAAATTTTTTTATTTCAATTTTACTTATCTCTGCGTTTTCAATTACTTATCAAAATAAAACATGGAAAAAAACTATCAAAAATAATATTTTCATTTATAAATAAGTGGAAAATTAACTATTTCAGTATAATATTCGAAATATAATAATTTGCTCAGATAGCTATGGATAAAAAAATATAATTTCAAAATAATCTATATATTAGTTGAGATAATTATTTAACTTTTTTCTATTATAGCCTCTTACAGCAATTTGAAACATATTGTATTTTTATGCTCATTAGATTGAATGATTAACTAATAATATCTTCTTTGTAAACAATTGTATGAAAAAAGAATTAATTTTCCAAGCAATGTAAAACCAAGTTATCAGTCACATCAAAATGAGTTATTAAACATGAATTAATTACAAATAGTTCAATGTTAATTTTATCATTAATATATTGTTTAATAAACACAATAAATAATAAATAAAATTTTTAAATTGGGTCATAAGGCTATGAATGAGTTTCTAATTTGAGGTTCTGTCGATATTAGTTTAATAATAGAAATTCTTTTTTAAATGAAGTCAAAACTTGAAATAAAGAAATTTTTTTTCCTTTATAAAAATGTAAGCATATGAGATCTGATATTTTATTTGTGGGAATTTTCTTACTATTTTTAAAGCTCATCTTATTATTCCTTTTTCCCAAAACTTTTAATAAAAACTGAAAAAATATTTTAATATTAATATTCACGAAAGCTTTTTTTCCATTGGGAAATAAAATTTTATCAATTAAATTGCTTTTTCGAAATTTGTATTATGCAACTTTAAAAAATTTTGCTAATGTAATAAAAGATTTTTAGTTTTAGTCTTTTCATTTCCTTTAAATTAAGGACTTTGACAAAATTTTTTTATTCCAAAATAATAACAAGAGCTCCAGTTTTTTAAACCACTATTTTTCTAATTATTTTCTTTATTAAGGACTAAGACTTGAATAGCATGGTTTTTGAGATCTTCACACTTGGTAATTACTTTTGAAAGAATGTTGTGCTAAAAAATTTAATTGTTTCATCAAAAACTCTCAAAGAATCTTTTCTGAATTCGTGCAGAGAAAATAAGTAAAAAATCTTTTTTTACAGCCTTTTAAATAAAGTGATACATTTAAAAGGCTGTAAATGCAATAGAATGCTTAAATATTGGAAAGCCTGAGAGATTTTCAGAATTATTGTAATATTTTAAATAAGAGATAATTTACCATATATTATATTAATAGGTATTATTTATTTTTAGGTGTTTTTTATTATTTAATGTATGATTGCCCAAAGAAAAATTCAGATATGAAATAAATTATGTTATTGTATCGTATCAAGGTAATTGCAAAAGAAAAGGAAACAATAAATTCAAATTTTATGCTACAGGAAAGTAATTTATTTCATTTTTATGATTGGTTATTAAATTTTGGAAGAAAGGTATGATAATACATTAAAAAATCATTTTATTTTAACTTGAATTCTTTCATGTATAATTAAAATCATTACAGTTCCGTAGTACAATAAATTTCTTTGAAATACCTATAATAATTATTGTCATACTTCTACTCTATATAAGCTTAAACAGATTTTGAAAACATTTTAATTAGTAAATTTTTATGATTTTCTAGAATTTATTTGTTGCATATTCTGTAACAAACTCCGTTAATTATACATTTAATTTGTACAGTTGGTGAGTTGAAAAATTCACTGGGTTTATGTCCAAGATACACGCAATTAATGAGTTCCTAGTATATCTATCTATAAGTAAGCTGCATGTAAAATATTTATGGACTAATAGTATGCAAATGTAATGAATATGTAATGTAAAAGTAAATATAAACATATTTACTTTTACATGAAAATTACTTTTTATGAAATTATAGGATTACCAGTTCTTATGAGGAAAAAATATTCAACAGCTCAGATTTTAAGAAGAAAGTCAAATTGGTACTTCTTAAATTGCAGGAACAAAAATTAGAATAGCATAGAGGAAGGAAGGGAAATAACAGAAAGCAAAGTCATATAAGATAACTGAAGGAATAATAATAACTGAAGATAAAATAGAAGATAACTGAAGGAATATCTCAGTGTTGAAACAATTCTAAAAGAACTTAGTAGTAAAAGAATCGTGACCACCGGTCTCAAATTATATGAGCAGATTTTCATATTAACGATTACTACGAAAAAAATTTGCAAAATTGTTTGTAGAAGAGTTGTTTTATAGAAGTTTCTGACTGAAAGTGGAGGATAATAGTGGTCGTCTGGAACGAAGAATATGTTTCTTAAGATTTTGATTTGACGACTCGAAAATATTGATTGGCTGGCTAAGCAATATAAATTGTTTTGAGAATTCTCTATGACATTTCTTTTCGGCTTACTTAATAAAATAAAAAAAATTGCTTCCATAAATAATATATTTATCCCTGTTTAGCCAAATTAAAAATATATATAATTGAAATATATAATTTGCACTTGCGGTCTGAATCCTGATTAATATGGATTATTTTTATCTCTAAAATATTTAAAAAATTTTCGGCACCACGAATTGGTCAAACTAAAAATAAATATATTTACAATATATATTCTGCTTTATTCGATTAAACGAATAAAATTTTTTATATGGACTAATTATGAAATATAATTAATAATTTATAAATAAAAGTTTAAATAATATTATATAATTTTTAATGTAAAATTCTATTCTATTCCGTAAAATACTTTTTTGAATTCAGAATTACTTACGCATTTTGTTTTCAAATTTAGTATTATAATAACTAATGAAAAATATTTTTGAATTCTTTTTATTTTTAAAAAGGTCTGAGAGTGTATTAAATTTAATCAAGACTTAACCCTATAGTAATAATTATTTTTAAAAACGTTGGAAAATAAATCATAAAGTAGGAATTTCTGAATACCTGATATTTTCAAAATAATGAACTTATATTAATATTTAATAATGATTATACAACACTTACTATAAATGCATTAGATGAAATTCAATATTTAGATAATAATTTCGTAATTAAAAGGCATTCCTAATTTAATAACTAAAAACTAAAAGCCAAATTTTCAAGCATTCTACACCTCATTTGAATTGCTTCAGATGATCTGTACTTAAAATCTTATTTTGTGGTACAGAAAAGTATTTTGAAAAAAATAAATATTGTTAAAAACAGAACAAATATTATAATTTTCCTAAATCACCATTTTTACCCGAAGCTATATTTATGTTTTCCACTGGACGCTAAGTCATGGTGGTGTTTGGAATCTAGTGTTTACATATAGATAGTATTTTTTATATGGAAAATTTATTTAAATGTTTTGTTTTAAATAATTTTTTCTTTTTTGAATACTAGATACACTCATTTTGCTTTCAATCAAAAGCAACTCATAATCACTTTCCTCATATATAAATTAACATATTTTGGCATATTTATTTTTGAAATTGTTCCTTCACGAGAAATTGTAAAAAAATGATAAAATATCACGTGACCAGATACTGTGGATTGATTGACAGATCAATTTTAAACAATTTCATCATATTTTGGTCACTGTTTCAAGACCGGGGGGGTGGATGGTGATTTCTATAGACTTGCCTTTAACATGGCCTTATTAAAAAGAATTTTAGAAAGAATAATTCAATAATACATGGATGATAAAAAATCTATGGTAGAAAAGATTTGGAAAGCAGCGTGTATCATGATTCTTGCAGTGTCTTGAAAGCAAGCCCAAGAAGTTTCCTGTTGTAGTAAGAGGAATTTCATTTTGCTGAAACTGTATTTTTTCGATCTAGTGTTCATCGTAGATGTCGAGACTAAAAGTTTCCAAGAAGCCGAAATAACATGAAAAATTTCTTACCTGGTTAAAACAAATACCTAAAATACTATTAAGAAATAAACCACTTCCACACAGAATTTTTAAGAATGATGAAGACTAACTACAACGAATTCTGGCTCCTCACTACCCTTAATTTGATTATTTTATCTACTTATGTTGCCATTCAATATAAAAGGGCCTTATCAGGAATAAGGATGTCATATTTGGAAGCAGTAACAATAATTTCTTACATTATTTTAGTGAACTGACGTCTTTTTTCAACAGAATTTGTATTGAGAAGTTGTCTAAGTAAGCTTGCAAGGGAAAATGTCAAAATCCTCGTGAATTATTCATCAAGTTATATTAATCAGTTAATAAGTCAATTGGTAAGTTTTGATATCTCAGTCTTGGCAATTAATGATCTTGATAAGTAGATTTAATTTATTTTTGAGTGTATTAAACTTTTTAAGTGTTTTAAAAGATCTCTAGTCACCAAAATAAAGCACTTTCACTAAAAAATAAAAAATGTTCGCTGGAATGAAATTACACTTATGACACATATCTTCTGAAGTAAGCAAATCATTATTCACGATTCTTCAGTCAGTTATTCAGATTCACGGAGACTGAATGAAAATGATTCAGTGTCCATAATCATTTTCATTCAGTCTCCGTGCTTGTGTGCACAATTTTACCTAATGAGCTCTCCTTTTAAGAACTCATTCAATTAAAAGATTTACTATAGTTTGTAAATAATGTTTGCATTAGCAAAAAATAGGTAAGAAATGTACATGTGTAGCATAATTATAAAACTGTTTTGTAAAATGAATTTAATCTGTTGTAAGTAATTTTTATCTATGATTTTTATTTAATAAACAGTTGAAATTTTCATTCTAGATTTTATATTTAACAAGGAACCAAAACATTTAAATACAAAATTTATAAGTTACCCAGTATCTTCATTACATTATTTTGTAATTTAAATCTAAATTAAAAATTAAAGGAAAATTTTTCTGACCTAAAAGTAAATAAATCGAAACTTAATACGACTTGGATATAAATTAATGACAAAAATTATTTTATGAAATAATTTTGCTTATTTTTGTAAATTATTAATTGTCTATTTCCTATGTGTGATTTTAAAAATTCGAATCTATAATTTACATTATTGTTTAAAGATAGCAAAAACATATTCATATAAGAAAGGTAAATGAGAGGACATTAATATTTCTTTCATAATTTGTTGAGCTGATAACGTTAAATATCTTCTACAGCAGCATGGAAAATTCATATAATATACACACTGCTTTTTTAAAAAGCTTTTATTTCTTACATGAATATTAATAATGGATAAAAAAAATACAAAATATTGTTAATACATATTATGTGCTTAGTCAAAACATAAACTGGACATACAAACACATTTAAGCCATTATCTTACTCAGAAATTTTGATAAGTTATATATAATTTTAATTCATAATATTTAAGATACGGTAGAGAATGCTATTTTAATCATTTTTAATACAAAATTTCACATTTTATAGTAAGTATATTGTTTTATTTGCTTTGCTCTGAAATATGTGTAAAGATCTTTCACAAAAATGGTAAATTGCAATTTTTAAATTCCCTCATCTAAAAATAAAATAAGAAATATTTTTTTCCAATATATTTTTGTTTTATCCATAAAAAATAGATATTTCACATACTCAAGCTGCCCTTTCTTTTCATTTCAAAATAAGAATTGTTATCCAAAAACAAAAGCCGTCTTTTATTTTGGGACTCCTTGGGATGACCAGAAACTTTAGAATAAAAAAGAGTATTTCCTTTTCTGGGTTATATTTCTTATCGTATTTTCAGAATTAGATTCTTTCCTGCAAGGTAAAAGGAGGAAATAGAAAAGTAAAATCAAAACAGAAAGGTTTCAATGCATAATTTTATTATATGCAGGGAAATATTATCAAGAATTTCAGGTTTTAATTTTTGGTTATATTTTGATGCATCTGGAAATATTTGTTAAATCGTTATACAATTATTATTTATATAAAATGTTTTGTGTAGTATGTATTTTTTTAGAAAAAGACAATTTTATATATTCTGCTAAGTCAAGTATTAATTGTCCTATTATCTTTTATTTTATCTCATGCCTTGTTAAATTTGGTGACATGTAAAAATAGTAAAGAATTTTATATTATTAAAACAAGAATTGATTTTTAAATTGTATTTATTGCAACTTCGTCATCTTTGATTAAAGTGTCTTCCATATTGTTTTGTCCATAATAATCAGAATCATTAATCACTTGCATATCCATTGTTTATTTTTTTTAAGAAATATATGACTGTAAATCCATCGAATTTTCTTAAAATTTATTAGGAGTGCTACAGTCTTTTTCAAATGAGATTAGAAGTATCAAATAACGCTCAACAAAGTAATTCCAGAAAAAAATATTGTTTCATGAATTTCGGATAATCTAGCAAATTTTATACATAACTTTCTCTGTTATAATATAATTAGCAAAGAAGTTTTATAAACACTACTTTTATCTATTCAATACAATCTTTTTTCAAAAATAAAAGTATGCTTTTAATCAAAATAACATTATAGTTACTGATCATTAATTTAATTTAATCTTATACATTTTAAGACTCTCATAATAAATACATGGTGAAAATATCAATAACAATGTTACTCTTTCTCCAAAACTCTTGAAATAGTTTCCTGAAAAGCCATTTTCTTATATAAATAAACAAAAATCTCAAGCATAAAAAGCAATGCACTTCCTTTCTATGAATTCAATTAATTTTCTAAAGGATATCAAACGATTTAAATTTATATTTATATCATTTTAATAAAAACTTGAAGTATTTTTAAAAGTACTTCTTTCTGTACATTTTTTCTTACAAATATTTTGAGCTTATGCTTTAGTTAAGAGCTTTTAATATTATATATAAATGTTGGTTTTTGTTTAATCGTAACAAAATGGAAGATTTGAAAAACTCTTAATAACTGTGAGGCTAATGATTGAGATTTGAGATAAAATGGCATGTATCTATGACTAACATTATTGTCGTTTTTATTAATTTTTATTTGAAGATCACAATCATAGTCACAAACGATAAAGAATTCTACGCGTTCATTGTCATTAGGTACTTTTAAGCAATCCTAAGCGTTCATTTTTATTAAAAATTTATGGATTCATTTTCATTAGGTACTTTTGAATTAGAAAACAAATAGTAATTAATTTACTAATTTTCGTTGAAATGTACTATATAAATATTTGCAACTAAACAAAATTTATATTAATTTTGATAGTTAGGCTTATGATTTATTTCCTTAATCATTTATAGAACTCTGAAAATAATTAAATCATAGTTATTTACATTTAACGAATTATCTTAAATCGTGTTTGCTAATTATGACTTGGATATACAAAATCGGATGTGTAGTGTTTTTCATGTGAAATGAATCTTGCTCGACGTGCCAAAATGGAATATTTCACTTGGTTTCTACTTCTAAATTACAAATTTCTTTTTCTTTGAAGTTTATGATCTCACAGCTACTGGCTGCATCGTTGAAGCATAAAAGACATCAAACCCACTTTAGGTTGTGTCGAAAAGCTGAAAATTTTCTATTTTTTTGGATTCAGAAAGAGAAAATATTTAAATATCCAAAAATATAATTATGAAAAATTCTATAAAGTTAATTAAGCAGGTAGATTTACAGAAAAAACACACATGCATAACTTGAAAAATTATCTTATTTAAAACGACGTGCATGCAATTTATTAAAAGATTCATTTATCAAAACTGTAGTTTTCGTGGTTTGTGTTATAAATAATACTTAAGTTTTGAAAAATTTTAATACATATTAAATAGAATATGTATTATTCTAAAACTGCATGCATATAACTTAAAATATTAAAAAGATTAAGTTACATAAATATTTTCTTAATATTAATAAACTTTAATTTAGTTTACTTAAAAAGATAACAAAAGCTTACCCATTTTTTTATTTATTTATGATTTAATATTCTTTATTGAAGTTTTCTTTGAAGTCAAACACCATGGTTCCGTATTTTCTTCTTCTTCGGTAATTGCTTTTGATAGAATTTTGTTCCGAAAATAAAATTCCCTGGAAAATCTCTATAAATCTTTTCTCAATTTGCTTAAAAGTAATCAGGATCTTTTTCGTTCACTTAAATGAAGTTAAATATTAATGATTAACACGGAAATAATAAAAAATAATGTATAATATGAAAAATAAATCAACTTTTTTAATTTGAATTATATTTAAAATAATATATTTTTATAAACATGATTAATTATATATTTTTATTAAAATGAGTTCGCAGTTATTAAAGAAAATATGACAAATGTTTTTCTGAAAGAATCAGGCAAGTTCATATACATATGAGTAAATATCTTTAACAAAAGAACATTTCACTAAATGATGATTTTAATAAACTTTTAGTTTTAAAAAATTAATAGGGAAAATTTTTTTTGAAGAGATTAAAAAAAATTTATAGGAATTCATTTTATGCACATTTTTACTTTTTGTTTTCTTTATTTATAATTTATTGTATTACAATTTTATTTTGAAATGCAAATGCTAAATATTATATTATCCTTCTCTCTCTATACATACATACATACATACATACATACATACATACATACATACATAC
>JAPDSC010164013.1:274712-294056 GCA_026290005.1 Latrodectus geometricus
TCTGATTTCTGTTAATATGTTAAAAGAAAGAATTAATAAAAATTTTTACACGAGTAAAAGTTTAACCATTTAATCATGATATTAAATATTAAATTAATACCATAAACGGAGTACAAAAATACGATGATAATATTAAAAGTTATGCAGATAATATCCCATCTAGAATCGAAAATTTTTCGTTGCAATGAATTTACTGCACTCCTTTTAATTAACTCTTGGGAATCGAAAAACCAAACTAAAAAAAAATTCTAAAATTCCATTTCTCTTGATGAAATACGTCTGCTTTTGAGAGAGATTCAATTTCATACGAGATACGCTTTTCCTTACCGTTCGCAGAAACAACGAATTTAATTAGACTGTACTTGTTCCTATTTTTTTACCTTCTAGTATTTAAATATCTCATATTTGCTGAATAATTAAATTGGGAAAGTTGTCACAGGAAGGCTTTAAGAGCTAAGGGACTTGAATAAGACACAGATGATAAATGGCTGAAATGGAATATTGTTTCCAAGTTTACACTCTAAGGCAGAATGGGGTTTTTAGTTTTGACTAACTCACGAGTAAACGCTTAGTATCTTTTTTAAAATTAAATTAACTGAATTATCTTTGTCATTTTTCATAATCAATATTTTTTTTTTGATTTTCTGAAAAAGCAATTAATTGGCTATTTTAGTTACTGCCCTCCCATCATTTATAAAAACACCTTTTTAATTATGGAAATTTCAATTTCAATTTTTTTTGTCTATATTATCCCGTCATCTGATATCAGTATGATTTATTTTAATAACGGTTTCACACGAGCTGAAATTTAAATTTCACTCACGTTTGTATTATATTAATATATAATAACTTAATAACTATAATGATTTACAGCTTAGGTAACTGATTTATTAATGAATTGATGCTTCAGTTTTGATTATAGTTCATGAATTTTAATTAAGAGTTCACAAAATTAGGCTCGATTTGAAATAAAAGGTTTAAATACACATACATAAAAGTGTCTTCTAGAACTTTCGTATTTTAGAATAAAGACAATATGAAACGTGAGAAGAGTAATGATTACTCTACAATCAATTAAATTCTAAACTACTTTAAGTGTGATAATCTTAAGCGAACCCTAAGTATCAGTAGAAAATGATAATATTATGAATAGTGGTTGGATATTTTATTTAAAAAGAATATTTAGAAACGCATCAATTTGAATCACCAATTCGATTCTTCATTTTATACTGCTTATAAATATTGCCATCTATCTATAAATCTATCTTTCTTTACATAAAACTTATTTTCATTTGAAGTTTTTATTACATACAGGTAAAAAAATAAGTACATAGATCTACACTTTGGTTTTTATGTCATCAAATAAAAGTTTATTTACTTCAGACCGTATTATTGCTGCCTAAATATGAGTAAAAGAAAAATCAAAATGTATCTTTCGTGGAATGATATGCCGGAGATAATATATTGTCGAAGGATAAAAATGTAAAAACAAACATCATACTACAAGGTAAAAATTCTACAGATTTTACTTTGAAGTATGATGTTTGTGCTTAAGTATGAAAACAATTGCAGCATTATTTTTAACAGAACTTTAATTTGGCTAAAAAAATTATTATGATATTAAGGATTTGAAAAAATCTATTTAACCTCAGTATATTTTGCTTGATTGTAGGAATGGTTCATCATACATTATTTAGACAAAGTAATATTAAATATATTGATTCTTTGTTTGCTGATGTAAATCAAATCTCAGGATTATTTATAGTTTTAATGATACCACTGCGTGATACTACTTCCTTTCGTTTACTCGTTTCTTCGTTCTTAATTTCTAAGGATATTTTTACACAAAAAAGGACGTTTAAAAAATTAAAATTATTCCAAAATTAAAATTATATACGATAGAGAATATTCAAATGCACATATTTTTAGTTATTAGCATAATTTATGAATACTTAAAAATAATTTTCAATCGATATAAGTAATTCTTAATTTTGAACTGATATATCAAGACCATATCAGTTATTTACATAATAAAAGTTAATAATAAGAATAGGAACATGCTAAAAATGAACAAAATCATCGTCTTTTTTAGATGATTTACTGCTGTTTTAATAATTACCATAACGAGACGTGAACTTTAAAAATAATAATGTTAACTGGAAAATTTCTGAGAAACGACATGAAATGTGGCATCAAATAATAAACTGATAGAAACATTATGACATGAACTACATAACTTTGAGTAATTTTTTGTCGCATAGTTAATATATCCTCCTCAGTATGGCAAAATTTACCACGAAAAGGTAGATCTATATGAGCAGAAGTGAAACAAAAGTTATTTTATTACTATTTTATGATTAATTATTATGTATTATTAAATCATAATATTTGTTCATATTAAGAATGTAGTACCACATTTTGTTATTTAAGGAAATAGATTCTTATTTTTATCTTAAATAATAATAATACAAATAAAAGAAAATTATCATATTTTTCTTTTCAATAGTTAATTATTAGGTACTTTATATATTTTAACCTCTTTTGAAATTTTGAATCCTTAAGTGGAACTATTTCATTAAAGTATTCAAGTTCAAATAATGAGCTGGCAAACTATGTTGTTAGAAAATGTACAATAAATTCAGAAAAAGAGGTCTTTATTGGAAAGTTTTTTAGTAATCAGGAAAGAAAATTAATTTAATTAAATGACATTGAAAATGATTGGGGCGAAGAATTGGTAAATTATTCTGAAGGAATCTTCAACAGAAGGCTCTGGCTTATCAATCCAAAGGCTGTGAAGAGACACAAATAAACTTGAAAAATATATACTGAGGTACTGTATGCATTTTTAAACTTGTATTCATATTTGGTCCATTTCTATATTTGATTCATATTCTTTTATGAGTAAAGAGTCTTATGGAATATTTTAATTTTAATAAGAGAATAGAAATATTCCGTAAAAGAATATAAAAATATTATTTAATATTAATTACTTATTTTCAAATAATAAAGCATTCCACACTTAAAAAGCCTTAAATGATACTTAATTAATAATAATACTTAATTACTGCTATTAATTAAATATTATTTAAAGCTTTTTAAGTGTGAAACTTTTAATCTCATTCCACACAATTAAAAAGCTCTAAATATAGTCCTGTTTTAAAAAGTCTTGTATCTAGCTTGTAAGCAAAATATTCATTCTAAAAGAATTTGAAATATTTTTGGCAATTTCAAAACAATTTTTTATTAAGGTAAAAGACAAAAATATCTATTTGTATAAACCTTAATAGTGTGAAATATATTTATCCTAATCAATATATCTTAAAATTTAACCCTCAAAAAATACACATAAGAGCTTATATAATAAGAGAATTTATAAAAGCTAATAAAATTTCCCTATTTGACTTTTATGGAAGAATAAGCTGATAAATTTATTTTTTATGGGCAAATTTGAAAGGAAGTAAATATGTATTGCATTATATTATAAAATATTATTTTTCTTCATCATTAACAGCAGAAATATGGAACTTGTTAAAGTAATAAAATGCGCAGATGTCATAGAGGCTTAAATTTCTCAGATGTTAATTCTACTCCCCTTCATACCCGAGGGGCAACATCTGGCGAGTGCACAAAATTGTTCTATTCAGTCTCAGATTTCTTGCTTGTGTTACTTTCAATTTTCTTTGCCCTTTTTTATTCAAGAAACTTAATATATTTAAATAGTTATGAAATTGTATTGTAATTATATGTAAAAATTTATAAGCACTTTTTGAGAAAAACGAAATGGAAAATAGGTTGTAAAATTCCTAAATTTTTGGGAAAAAAAAATTTTTTTTTCAATATTTTTCTGAATTTTCCTCTTTCTTAGTTTATTCTTAGTTATTCAGTTCTTTCTTTGTTATTTTTCCCCTTTTTAAGTTCAGTATTAAGTTTTGTCTTCATTCTGATTTTTTAATCGTTCATCTTCTTTTATTAAAATCCGAAAGCAATTTCGACCAACATTCTCATGAACTATCATCGTCACTTTTATCAAGTTCGTGAAATTAAAAAAAGAGCATTTAATTTAATGTTTAATTACATTCTTCTCGTTTTGGTAGTTGTTTTCCACCGAAAGAGGATTAGTATTTCACTTTTCAATTTATTAATTTGGAATCGGATGGAAAAAATTGTTGAGATCCATATTGAATTTCCTCTAATGAAGCTTAATATTGTTTTTTTTTTCATTTTAGACTTTTCAAAGATATAATGTAGTGTTCATGTAACAGTTATTACATTAAATTCATTAAAAACTGGTTTTAATGCAATTCTTACTTGTTTTAGAGTTTATTTTGGAGTATATTATTTGCAGACATTTTTTCAGTACATTGATTTATATACATAAAACTCAAAATATGCATAATAGCTTACAAAGAAGATTTTTAAGAGATCTCAAAAGAATTTTAAGATTGGAAATTTTTTCAACTGATGCAATGGTTTGAGGATATTGGAAATGATGACCATTGAATAGATTTTAACAGTATATTTAAATACAAAGCAATATCATAATACATTGTATTTCACAAATGTACTGAAAGTTGAAATGAATACTATTTATTACAATATCTGTTTTCTTGTTACTACAAAATAAGGATATTTGTTATTAATTTTTGTTATGGCATGTTTTGTAGATTTTTTTTAAATAAATATAATAACATTAATAGCAACATTTATTTTCTTTAAAGATATACAAATTATTTAAGAAAATCTATTGATTATCCAAATCAGACATTTTGAGAAAATAAAATGGTAGCATTATTCTTTTTATGAAATACGTTTTCAGTAACAAATCATGCATACATTTCCTTATTTAATGAACTTCAAACAATTTTTCTAAGAATTAAACCAATTTTTCCTTAATCAGACAATTGGCTTAAAGTTGAATCAAATTCTATAATTGTTATCATATAACACTTTTATTACTTATTTTAGAATTCATAAAATTTTAATCAAATATACAATTATTTAAGTTCAGATATAAATTATAACTGCTAACAGTTATTAAGTATATATTATGCAAAGTTAAATTTATAAGTTAATATTTCACCCTGTCAAAATTGTGATAATTGAAAGAAATTACCTGAAGTGAAGGAATTGTGGTATTAAAATTTGTCTGAAGGTTAATGCACTGAACGAATTACCCTAATAATCACATTATCCTGTTTATCATTGCTTTTTCTCATTAATTAGTTGCTTATAAAATCTGATGGAATCTATTAAGCATATTTGTTAAATCATTACAAATAAAATATTTAATTTAATGAAAGCTTAAGTAGGCAAATTTAGAGAAGAAGAATGCAAGAAACTAAAAATATCTCTATTTCCAATATAATGTTGTTTAAATTAATGGCACAATAATACAAGGATTATCCTCAAAATAAAATATCTAATAAAAAATAACTTTAAAAATACAATACTATAGATGGCACACAAATGTTTTTGCAACAATTAATAGGGCGGTAAAAGCAGAACATGCTTATTTTAAATAGAAGAAAGTTAATTAAATGAGAATTCATGAAAATAAACTTGTATTAATTTATTTATAACAAAGAAATACTTTTTAGGTAATTTTTATTCATCCGCTGTACAGACATTTGAATTGAAACACAATTCGCTTTCAGGAACTAAAATAATTTTTTTGGCAACCAGATTTTAGAAAATGTTAGTTATAAAAAGAATTTTCTTTGATGGTATTTATTCTAATGGAATTTGACTGTATTCTCTTTATTATATATTCTACCTTATATATTTTCTTATGAAAAAGAGAAGACCTTTTGTTAATTTATGAATTAAAATAGCAAATTTAAAAGGGTTTTTTTTTATGTAGCACAGATAAGAAACTTTGAGTTTTCTTGATGACTGATGTTGGATTTGG
Source organism: Latrodectus geometricus (assembly GCA_026290005.1). Taxonomy (NCBI): domain Eukaryota; kingdom Metazoa; phylum Arthropoda; class Arachnida; order Araneae; family Theridiidae; genus Latrodectus; species Latrodectus geometricus. The sequence goes on from JAPDSC010164013.1 coordinate 280,621, forward strand.
TAATGAAAAATGTATTTATTATTAGTATTCTGTTTTCCAATTAGATTTTGAGCTGATGTTACTTTGTAATTGTAAGAAAAAATTGAGAAATTTTCCGTTAATAACTAAATTAACTGTCAGTAATAATAAGTATATATATATATACACATACAGGGGGATCTTCTTTTAAAGAGAACAGTGTTTGGAGCGCCCTATAGTGCGATTTAATCATCACCGAAATGATACTTTCTTGGTATTTAGACTAATCAAAAGAAGGGAGAAAAGATTCCATGAAAAAAAAAATTTAGTTCCAAAAATCGTCGTTACGGTATTTTGTGGTGCTTTGTATAAAATGTGAGAAAAGAAAATGTTGACACATAATCTTACAGTTAAATTATTAATTTTTATTTACTACATTAACTTCCCTGGTGTGGAATTAGACCACATTTAATGTGAACACCATTCTCAGAAATAACATTGTGTAATACGTGCACAACGTTCTCTACAGCCCTACATATCAAGAGCCGAATATATAACATATCACAAGGAATATTCCGCACTGTCTTAGTTATGTTGTACCAGAGTAACGCACGCGTTCCGGTAACGTGAGAGGCATGGCCATTGGAGCAGGTTTACTTCAGCTGAGATTATTAGTCGGAGCTTCCTACTACCTGCTTTTATAACCTCTATGACTGGAACTGTCACCGCACAGCATTTGCATTTTTCTTTTATACCCGTGTTTTATGCTAATTCTTGTTAAGCTACAGCAAAGCCACAAAATGCCCTAGCAGCGATTTTTTCAACTAAATTTGTTTTCACGTAATCCTTTTTCCCATGTCTGGATTTGTCTAAATATCAAGTTTGGTGCCATTTCGGCTATTAGATTGCATTACAGGGCGCTCCAAACACTGTCACTTTAAAAAAGATCACTATATATATATATATATATATATATACAAAACTATTTTCAATACATTATTTATCCAGTAAAATAAATTTTACACTTGTGCTATAGAATTCCTTTACAATTAAAAAACAATCTAACATTGTATCAATGATTTCAATTTAATGGGAAAGGTATGTTTATTTTAATAAATTGAATAATGTTTTTTTAAATAGATTTTACAGCCTATATTAGAATTCTTTAGGAATAAAAAACAAAGTGTGTGCCAGTGATTAAAATTACTTGGTAAAATTTCCATTTGAAGTGATAAAATTTTGTATTATATAGAAAACTTTTCCATTTAAAAAGGTTATAATAACTTCAATAAGTAGAAAACAACTTGTAGAAATTTATAAATGAAATATTTTATTGGTGCATGGGTTTGTGATGAATGAAAAATGTACAAAAATGATTTGTATTAATTTAAAAAATGGATGAATAGGAAGCATTAAATGATCCTACATTAAATAAACACAAAATATAAACGCAATTTTTTAATTTTTTTGTTTGCAAAAATGATTTTATTGAGTCAAACATAGTTTTACTAAATTATGAGATCCTTAATGCGGATGTGTATGTTGGGCAAGCAGTGATAAATTGGTTAGAAAATTTTAAATGAAAGAAATATTGAAGCCAGAGGAAAGTTTTTTCTAAAATTATTCTTAACAAGTTTTAAAAGCTTTTTTAAAAATGAAATATTCTAAATTTGCTTTTAATAAAACGTGAACTTCGAATAAAAAAATATGGAAGAAAATTTTCAGATTAGTTCTTTCTTGTTTATTTCTTCGAACATAAAACAAAATAGGAAACAATGAAAATAACTTCGTTTGGGTTATAAAAATAAAACCAGGGAAGGAAAATTTAATAAATGCTTAGCAACAACAATCTTACCGAGTTCCTAAATTATAGAAAGTTGAAGAAATGAAAGATAATATTAAATTCCATCATTTATTTCTGTTAAACAACTTTTTTTAAAATGTTTTTATTTCAATTTTTTTATCGCATTAGTTACAAATGTGTAATCTAAATATCGTTCAACTTTTGTTTTTTTGATAACAACTTTCCACACAGATAGGCAACAATATCATATCAAAAAATATTTCACATTCATTTTACCAAACGATGCAGAAAATGCTCGAATCTCTAGTGCGTGGGAGTTAAGAATTTAGCTTCACTGTAACGACCTTAAATACTTTGTTCTTATTTCAGCAGTTGCAGATGTTTTTCTTATAAAATTTTTTGTCGAGTTTATATATGCTTTTGTTTCTTAAATATTTGTGAAAAATTGAAAGTTTTAAAAATCTGTGTAGATTTCCAACTAAATGTAAACAAAATAAAATAAATTATTAATCTATATGTTACTTTATGCAATTAAAAAAATTAATTTCTTTCTTTCAAGCTAAGCAAATATTTTTAAAAAGATTTAAATTCAACTAAAAGTCACCGAAGAGAATTTATGGAGATTTTTTAATATTCAAATTTCACTAACAAATTTATCCTCGTTATTAAAATCTCTGATGGCGTTAGAAAATATTTAAGCTTAAATTGTTCAGGATATTTTGGATAAGGATGGTCTAAGCATATTTTTTGATGAATTTTTATAAGTAATTAATAGTTTAAAAAAATTTTAAATAAAAATGTCTTAAAAGTAAATTAATTATGCGGCACTTTTTCAGTTTTTCAGTAAGTGTATGTAAGGAAAATTAAAAAGGAAATCAATTTATTACCTGATTAAATTAACAATTTGAAAAACTTATTATTTTTATGCTTACAATACAAGCGATAAATAGTCCACTTTCCGCTAAAAAGTGTGTAATCAGTTTTTCACTATAGGAAGTATTAAAATTGCAACACAGAGTATGTTGGTGTATACATGTGTTAAATCAAGTTTCTGGGAAACAAATCATATATCAACTTAGAAGAAAATTTAAATTATGTGTGTATTGCTAGAAATGATATGTTGAATAGCATACTAACGTATTTTTTAAACAACATTTCATTGTTATAGCACAACTGATTTTAAAACACATGGAAACAACGTCTTGTGATTTCGAACTAGATTATAAAACTGAAACTAATGTATAAAATGACACTATATGACTCTATCTAGTATTTTGCCAAGGTTTTTAAAGGAAAGGTGTTGACTTTTATGAGTTTAAAGAACAATGGCCTCATTAAAATAAATGTCTTTAAAATGTATAAAAGTTATTCTAAAGGCAAAATTGTCTTTTCTCAACTATTGAATTAGATAATCAGAATACCTATAACAGCTTTAAGTCCCAACGCCAGAAAACAATATTTTCCGTGAACAATTTTTTACCAAGACAAAAGAAATTCCTAAAAATTTTCATTAAAAGTCCATGATTTTGTTATCAAGCATTACAATGATTTGAATCAAAAGGAACCTAATATTAAAATTTTTTTGTAATGATCTTCGTTCCAATTCTAAAATCCAGATTATCTTTCAAATAAAAATTTTTTCTGTAATGTCATTATAACGCATTATTTATTTATTAGATATATAATTTTTTTACTACAAATTTAACATATAGGAGGAAAAATATTTGCTATTTAAATTTTCATGACGTAGACTATTATTTATTAAAAAAAATTCCATGGAGTCAAAAGCTTTATATTTGTAACTCGCGAGTGATATTTTATTATTTATATATGTAGTACAAAGTAGTAAACAATATAAATTACATCTCATTAAAAATACTAATTTTTTTATTTTCAAAAAAATTTATATATATTGCTTTTTTATGAAATTTTTCTCTTTGGTATAAATAGAAAATTTAATTATCTGGGCTACATTTATTTTAACAACTTTATCAATTCAAAACTATCAAGAAATTATAGAAAATAGATGCTTTTCATATTATTTCTTATACAACAATAGTAATGAAATTATCTTATTTATAAGCAATTTTTAAATTTGAAGATTCATTTAAACTCTTAAGTACATATAAGAAAATATCACCATCAAAATCTGAAATATTTTGTTAGGTATCTTATTATATTCAAAATTTTTCAGAGGGAAAATTGAAATTTGTTTCAAAGCTCATAATTCTTTTTTAATATTGATCGATTCACATTTGCAATCCTATATTTATTTAACTATAACAATTTGATCAGATAGTAATTTCAGATAGAAAAGTGAGTAAATAATGTTAAGAATTACAAAATAAATATTGTTTATTTCCATTTTTTCATACCTATAACCACATTAAAAAATTTAAATAGTAAATAAAGCATAGTGATGAAATTTTTAGCTATTAGAAGTTTATTATAAAATAATTGTAAAAATAACCTCTTTACAAAAATACTGAAAATGTTGATGGTTTGATATTTTAAACCTGACCTTTCAGTATTTTAGTTTTATTGTATTTCAATATTTCTTCTTGTAGGAGTCGTTATCATTATGCATAATTTATATACCTAGTGAAACCCATACATCAGCGCATTTTTTAATTAAAAACTTTTCAACTGTAATTTGCTAAAAGTTATAAAAGGTAATTTTTCCATTTGAAATATTCTTAATTGAAGAATAAGTACTTTAATAAATCTTCGCATGTATATAAAGAGAGACGAAATTTTTTGCGTTTTAAAATTTTCAATTACATAAAATATTTGTATTGCATAAATACAGCTTCAAAAATGTAATTGATGTCCTTTTTTACTAATAAGTTATAAATTTGCCTTACTACATATACCATAATCACTGAGATTTCCGGAAAATGACTCAATTACTAGAATTAAAAGAGGAGCCTTGCACAGTATTGTCTCTGTAAAATTTTCAATTTCTCAATTTGAAAATGAACTCATACAATAATTTAGATGATTACTTTTTAATAACTAATAAAAATATATTTTATTTTTGTGAATATATCTCCAACGTATTGTTTTTTTAACTAAAAATCCTTACCAATAAATGACAGTAAGAAAATAGTTTAGGAATAGTTCTATTTAAAATATATTAAGCTTAAAGATTAAATAAGAAATGTATTAAATTTAAAACTTTTATAAAAATGTGTTTGCTTCAAAAAATATTTTTATCTTAGTAAAATCAAATATATTTCATAAATACCATAAAAAATTTCTAACTTTTAGTGATAAGCTCCTATTGTAGCGAAGAATAGTATAGTAGGAAAAACAATTTTCTTGGATTTTGTCGATGACCAAAAAACTTTTAAAATCCTAGATCTTCCCTTTAAAAGCCATTAAGACTTTGGTTGACAGTTTTATTGACACAGCAAATTTATACTCTACTTTCAAGTTGATTGGTAGTTTTCAACATTTTTAAGCAATTTCTTTTTATTATATGATAAAATAACTAATGTGATGCAATTTGAACTGAAATAAAAGTTTACAAGCTAGAAAACAATGTAAATAATAGCATATTTAAAATATTTAAGATAAAAAGCAAATAATTTTGGGCTGAACTTACAAAAATTTAGAGTAAATTTGGAAAAGCAGAATACACTCAAAAGAAGTTTGCCAAAGTAGGAGAAATATTCTTCATTAGTTTATTTCTGTCTAGGAAAATTTTAATTAAGAATTATTTTTCCCTTGTAAATATATTTCATACTTAGTATTTACTTAATATAAAGTAAGAAAAATCTTAGTAGAAAATCTTCAAAATAAGAAATATTTCATACTTAATATAAAATAAGAAAAATCTTTATAGGATGTGATTTAAAACTGTTGATAATTTTACACATTTAGATACAATTATGAATTTTTCAAATACAATTTTAGAAGAAATTAACTGTCGAATATTGAAGAGGAGCCATTGTTATTTTTTTATATGTTGAAAAATAAATTTATTCCGAGGGCAATTAAGCTAAAAGAGTAGAAATCAATTATTCTTCACATGATGACAAATGATAGCTTTGACACAAACACATAAATAATTTTCCAATTTTTGAGCTCAAAAAACTTTTATTTTATATATTTTTTGGTCCATTACAGTTTAATAATTGTTGTTGGAGAATTTCAACGAATGATGAATTGGAAGATTTTATTACGCTCCTAAAAACATAGTATATAAGTTTCATCAAATCACCGAAATTTTCATAGCTTGAGCATATTGGGAGTATGAGATTCCTGATAACTGAGTAGTTAAGATCTTGCTTTAGAAGCCCATGTGCTATAGGCCAAGAAGTAGACCAAGAAAATGGTGGCTTGATGACGTCTTTAACGACCTTACAATTTTGTAAGTCTCCAACTGGAGAGTTAAAGTCAGGGCAATCTAGAGGAACATTGTGCAGCTGGCATCACATTCAATCTTCTTTATTGGAACTAAAGCCCACCCTCGGCTTTAGTTCCTATATAGCAGATTGAATGTGATGTGGATGATGGAGTATGCAATATTTATAGAAAAGTAGAAGGATTATTTATAGAAAGGTAGAAAAGTCGAATATGGTTTGTCTATGTATGTTTCGTTTAGCACAAGAAGACTAATCCTGCCTAGATCTACGGTTTGACATGGAAATCAAACCACTACAAACATCCCAGTCTGAGGAGAGAGTTGGAATCACAAGCTGCTGCACTGAATACTAGAATACAGACCATCTAGATATCATCTAAGCTGACTTGATTTACATGTTACTTTTCCTAAAAATCATTGAATTATCCAAGATTCTACTGAGTTAGCTGAATAAGATACATTCTGATTGACGGAACTGTAGAGAACATAAGTCCGTCCCTCCCAGGCTTTAACAGTGAATATGATCAAAGTTGAAGTCTTACTTTCAGGAAACAATGAACCCAGAACTATTACATATTATAATTAATATAAAATAGGAGTACTTATAAATATACCCTTTACATTTGAAAAAATTCTTTTTGCAGAACATTAAGATAAAATTAAAAAAAAAAAAGAAAAAACTGTATTTGAATTGTTAATATCCCTTAAAAAAGGAAAAATAAGGTAATAATATATTTAAATAATCAAATTTTATGAAGCTTTAAAATTGCTATTAAATAAAATTAACTATTTTTTATCGATTAAATAGATAACAAACGATTTCTTCAAATAAATTTAAAAAAAGAATAAAAGTGGAATAGATTTGAAACTATAAGGCTTGTTGAAAGGAGGAAGGATATGTGAATAAGATTTTTAAACATTTTTTACAATTGTTATGAAATAAAATTAACGATTTGTCATAAATTGAATATCAAACGATTTGTTATTGATTTGTTATAAAACGAATATCAAACGATTTGCTAACAAATATAATTAAGAATAGAATGATAGTAAAAATTTAAATTGTGTTTAGATCTATTGAAAAAGCGAAATATAATAATATTTTTTCTCACCTAGTTTCTTAAATTTATATTTCTCATTGTTAGTAAAAAAATTATTATATGCAAATAGTTTTTATAGATAGCTATTAAGTGATAATGAAGAATATATACGTACGAAAATGAATATAGTTTCTAAATTTATTCGAAGGTCAAAATAAATAAAATATTTAAATTGCTTTCAAACGAAAAAAAAAAAATGTGAGGCATAGTTTTGACTACTTCTCACAAATTCTTTTTTTATTAAAAAGGACAAATTTCATGAAGTGTTATATTGTTTGAAAAGTTAATCTTTTTCTTTTCACTTCAAAGTAAGATTTGTCTTTTTTTAATCTTGTAACATTGACTAAGCTTAAGCTATCTTCAAGTACTTAGTCACCAGAAAAAATGTCATTCGCAAATTTGACAATATCTTAGAAAGCCATTTAATCACCCCCAACAAATAAAAATAAAATAAATGCTTTTAGGAAGAAGTATTTTAAAGTGAGATTTTCTTTATTTAATCGACATTTTCTTTGTAAGGAAGAAGTAAAAGAAAATTATTTGCGAAGGCAGTTTTCCTAATATACTTTAAAACATTTTTTCAGGAAGATATTTTTACTTCACTTATTGTATTCATGAACTGGAATATTTCAGTTCATAATGTATGTAAAAAAAATTGTGATATCATGAAAAAATTGGTTCATATCATGTTTTCTCTGACCTAGTCTCACAATTAATCTATTTATACCTGAAATTTTTTTTAAAAATTATTCTATAAAAATAATTTTTATAGATATTATCTGATTATGAGGTATGTGTACATACGAATATAAATAGTTCTAAATTTATTCGATAGTCAAAGTTAATAAGTATTTTAAAATTATGTAATAATTTAATACTGAAGAAACATAATATTGTTGAATAATTTTTTTACATGATCTTTAAATAAGATTAAACTGAACATTAAATTACTGCTCTGGTTATAAATAAAAAAATTATGTAACTGAAAAGAATTTTAGTTTGCAAAGTTTGAGATATTTGCTTCATTTAGCAGTTATGACAGGTTTTTAAATTAATAATAAAATATTAAATGAATTTATTTTCTGTAATACAGTAGAGAGTCATTAAACTTGTTTCATTATTACAAAAAAAGACATAGATGAATTCTATGAAAGAAATATAACATTTTTATATTCTATGAAAAAAATATAACATTTACATACAATCGAGATTCCTTTAAGCAAACTGTAGCCTAACAAATGCTTAGAACAATGCTAGTTTTCCAAAATGATAAATTATCATTACTTTCCTCTTATTCAATAATTTATTAAAACTTCAAATTTTCGATGCAGCAAATAAATTTATGGAGATACCAAAATATTTTTAGAATAAAATTCAATAGTAATATACATTACGGTCTCTATAAACTGACTGAATGTATCAAGCACTAAGAATTGGAAAACATTATAACTATCAAGGTAAGAAAAGTTTCTGCTCATGATGTTCATTATGCAGGGTATCCAAAAATTCCAGATGACTTGAATTTTTATAACTGTTTGTTGTAGATTTTTATATCGGATTGATGAAATATTTGAAACAGAATTGTCTATTATTCGGTTAAAGAAACATTTCGGCTCAAGGACTCTGATAAAGCTATTTTGAAAAACAACGTAATATATCATATTGCACTTTATATTCTTAAATTCAATCATGATTATTGCATTAATATTATAACTCAAGTCTCTTTCCTTTGCTAGTTAAATAATTTTTTTCTCCCTTTTTTTTCTGTGTTTAATGAAGAATATAAATTTTTTAGACTTAAAGCAGTTTTTTGCCTTAAATACTTCAACTTTTAATTTCTTTGTTGTTAATAATTGATTTTATTAATGAAAAATAATTGTCTTAAATATTTAGATTACTTTTTATTATGACAAAGACAATTTCGGTTTTCTATGCCAAAAATTTTAATTATTTAAATAATCCCAATAATTAGCGATCATGAGGGTGAAGTAATGTATAAATATCTTAAATGCAAAGTGATTCTAAACTATTTTTACGAATTGAGAGGGATCATAGTACCAATCCAGAAAAACAATAATTACATAGGAGCAAAGGGACGCATTCCACTCTGAGAGGCAGAAAAGAGGAATTCTCACCTGAAAATACAACAGTGTTGCGTAAGCGAATGAATAACACCAAACGTTTAAACAATCATATTTATTAAGTGAAAACCTCACTGCAAATGCCAACCACGTGTTCCGTTGCAGATTTAACACCAGTGAAGATACGACTGGCTCATTCTCTAAGATTCCTGGTGTCGTGTTAATTTTGCCTGTGGCAACAAATATTCTAGTCACGAGATCTTCAATAGAGTCCACGGGTAACTAACAAAAATTTTATATGCCTTTAAAAAAATCCAGTGGTTTGAGGTCCGGTGAGCGAGAAGGCCAAGTCATAGATCTGCTACGTCCAATCCATCATGTGGGATAGCATTCACGAAAATTTTAGCAAGACATTATCCAAACAATACAGAAGCGATGATGTTCCATCGTTTTTAAAGGACAATATATACTATGATTGGTTTTCTCCGGTAAGTAATAAGAACAAAATGCTGCTTCTTCTCTATAAAAATTTGCATACGGTAAATTCGTGATAGATTCTTGATGCTTTTCTACTTCCTCCTTTCTTCCTCTTATAGTGGAATGCGACCCTATGTTCCTATATAATTATTGCTTGTATGGATGAGTACTATGAGCCCTCTTAATTTTTAAAAATAATTTTCAATCACCCTGTAAATCATTAAGTATGAAAGTGTTTTTAAAATAAACTTGCAAGCATGTATAATATAATTAACTCATGAATTAATTACTCTTTATTAATTATAATTAACTATTTTTTAAAATATAGATCTTTATCGTTTCAGATTTAAATGACTTAGGGTTTACAAGCATTTCAAGAAGTTTTTTAAAAAGACTATAATTTGCGCTAATATAATGATGTGAAAAGGAAATTTTCTACACAAGTTTGTTTCGATTTTTTAAAAGGAAAAATGTATCTTCTCAGTTAAAGTAAATCCCAGGGAAATATATTTGCTTAGTCTAAAACATTTTAAGAATAAGAAGTATATATCTACTTTTCCTAATCGGAGAGATAGTGATTATCATCATTGACTTTTGTTCATCTTCCCAGTCGTTTACACAAATGTAATAAAAAAGTTGTATAGAAAACATTTTCGAAGGTTATTTTTTTATAAATAATCTCCTATTTATTTTCAATTTCATTTAGAATGTCAGTTATGATTAACTGTTAAACAACTTTTAAATTTGATGATTTTTAATTCTAGTCTGTTTTTTTCACTCATACAGGATTTACAGTGGTCTAGTGACAGGAATATGCACACCAGACTAGAAGGTTTAAAATTTTTTTCCAACTTTTGCTTAACAACGGAAGATGGATATGATTTTTCTTTCTGTATGCATGTCTGTCGGGAATGCTTTTAGTTATTCTTTAAATTTCTATCTTGGAACTCAGGAATACTGTCTACTGTAAAATGTCTTATTTGGGAATTAGGACGTAGAGTATGTTCTAATGCCTTGCAAGTCTTCTACTTTTAAATTATCTGCTACCCCATGCCTAATACACAAACATTAATTTTTTGGTTACCATGACGCATTTGGTTTGCTTTTGTAAATTATATTCTAATATCAATTTATTCCATGGATGTTTTAATTTTCCTTTGTAGACCTATTAATTGGTAATTCCTCTAAAGGTTAAACTGATATTAATTTCATTGGAAGAGTTGCTCTTTATCTGTTAACACCAAAATTTTACTGTTTTATATATTTTTTCATGTTATGCGTTAGATCTTACGGTGAATATATCTTAAATAAAATGTGATTTTCTACGTTATCAAAGGTTTTTAAATGCTTTTTAAAGTCATTTCGTATTTATGATTTTGTACCATTGTCTTTCCTTATCCTTGATCGAGAGCTTGAATGAAAATACCACTTAAGCAATTACATTTCGTGACAATTTTCGTTTAGTTAAAAAAATTCTTTATTGTTGCTCAGTTCGTTCATCAGTTCAAAATGAGAAAGAGATACTTTTTTGTACTTATTAGTTTCATATGAAGTTATATCTATGTTATTTTAAAATTAATTATTATATTTCTTATGATATCAAATACTAATCTTATGATATCAATATTATTAGTTTCATCTATATTTTCAATAAGTTATAAATTGTCATTTTTGCATTCGTTCGTCAATATCATACTTCTGGAAACTTACCTATTTATTTTTCAGAAGCCTTGTATCTCTTTAAGAACTAAATTATTCACGAAAAAAGTAACAGCACAAAATAATTTTTTTTTCAATTGTTTTTCTTTTCATTTGCATTTATTTTTGCAAATTGAAAAATAAAGTGAATGTTTACTGCTTTTGTTATAATCATTTTAATTTTGACGATTTCCTAATATCATGTTCACAGCTAGTCCTCTAGAATAGGATTATTTCCATACTAAAGAACTTTATTATTAATTGCATAAGTTATTATATATTCATTTTACTTTCATTGACGTATGGTTATTTGAAAAAAATTTAACATTCTGGTAAAAACGAGTTTTGCAACCTCCCCTCAAATTGAGTGACGTTTCGCTAGGAGTCTTTAATGTGCTTGTTCTATTTGGCAGAACTAATATTTTATAAAAATTAAATTGGATGAAAAATTTATAGAATATTATTAATATTGCTAGAAACGTAAGCGGTAAGATATTAACTTTTTGAGCTAAGTAAACTTTTTAAAGAATTAGTATTGTAAGGGCATAAATTTTTCAGATTGTAAAATAGTATTTAAACTCTCAGTTGTTTCTTGTAGAAAAAATAAGAAGCTTTTATCAACGTCTTGAAAAACCTCTTGAAATATTAAATTCCTGGAATTGAGAGATATCAAAATCATTCAAGAAATTTTCGATGAATATTGTGCTGTAGAGCTGTTGTACTGATCAGTCGATGAAAAATTTGATGAATGGATTTACATTTTATCCATACATGTTTCTTACATTTAGAAAGTTTTTTTGAAGAAATCCTATATAACTCCACTACTCTACAAATTGTTTGCTCATCATAAAGTTTCAACTTTTCATGAATCATTCTTGAAAAATACTTTGGAACACACTTAAAATCTATACTGAATTACAGCAACTGTATTCATAGAATAAAATTTAAAACAAACTTTCATTGCAAATAAAATAAAAACATTAAAATTTCGTTTTAAAATATTTTACTGATCTTATAAAATATGAGGTTTCTTTCTAATCTTTAATATAGAAGTATATTTATAGTAATTAATTCATAATATATATATATATATATATATATTATAATAATTATAGCATTCTTATGAGTGGGGTTTCAAAAAACATTTTATGAGTGTAATCAAATATATAGATTCTGTACAATAAATTATAGAAATCACTTGATGAATTACTCTCAAATGACTACAGGAAAGCAAAATTTTTATAATAAACGGATAATAAATGCATGAAATGTAACTCAAGTGTTACTTCTAATTAAATTTCATTTTTAAATAAAAATATTTGTCAGAAAAACAATATTTATAAAATTGTATAAACTAAATTATTTCAATAAGCTAACAACTTCTAAAAGCAGCTTTTATTCAACAGTTAAAACTGATATAAGTTCAACTTTTTTTTCTAGCTTTGAATAGAATACTAAAACAACGTTGAATCTTTTATTGTTTTGGTAATAGCTCTTAAGTGAACTAAAACAGTTATCTTACTTTTGAAAACAATTTTCTTTATTCCGCTTAAAGACTCAAGTATCGAAAAACTATTTAAAGGCTATTTCCCACTTTTAGCATATAAATCTGCTGAATGCATTTGTTGGATTATCTGGTGAATTCATTTTGATTTAGTTTTTTTTATTCAAATGAAAACAAAGAGAGTTATAAAAATTCTTGTGGCCATAAATCGCATTTTAGTGTAACATAAAGCAAACTAACAGTATTTTACTGAAAAGTAAAATATTTTGATACTGCAGTAACTATTTGAATTAAGAAAATTGGAAAAACGAACGTCAGCTATTCTAATGAGGTCTTGCCAAGGTGTTCATTAAAGTGTTACATTGAATGAGTCTTTTATTTCATGATAAAAACTTATTGAAATTCTTTAGCTAATAAGAAATAATTATTTTTCTCTCTAGGCTCA
>JAPDSC010164013.1:337247-355360 GCA_026290005.1 Latrodectus geometricus
ATAATTTATTTTGAGTGACCAGCTAACTAAAATAAAAAAGATTTCAACTTATTTCTTATGAAAAAAATAAGAGCTACTTTATCTGGAAGAATTTCCCAAGTCTTTTATAAATTATTTTTTCATTCTGTCCATAATTTTTGTTTTTTGAAATCCCATTCTCATGCTGAACCTCTCGTGCGTGTATTAGATAATAAAGAATAATGTATAAGTATTTAATAAAAGAATGGGGAAAAACTGTGATAATTTATTTAGCTCAGTTGAGCCTGTGGGATTCAACATTTTGAAAAATTTCCCGCGCATTAATTTATTTTTGGGAAAAAGTTTTAAAATTAATGTTAAACGCAAGAGTGTTTTTCTTTAAGTATATAGCGTAAAATGAAGAATTAAATAAAATACCGTATTACTTTCAAGTGAATGATTTATTCGGAGATATTAGAAATAAAGTTAATAAATGTGTAGCAAAAAGAGGTTAAATTTTTAAATTGCTATTTGCAGTAAAATTATATTTTCTTTTAAAATTAATTTACACATATATATTTTATTTAAGAAGTTTTCTTTAACCGTAAAATAGAGGAAAAAATAACTTCTAATTTCTTATGATTCAAATTTACTTTGGAAGTATTATTTTTGCAAACCTGGAATATTTTGAGTGGAAAAGTAAAACTCAATATCAACATATTTTTTTCCCTATTTTGTCGATTAAAATTTTGGAGAATATTCTATTTGAATTTTTTTTGCTGCAACTATTTAGGGTATCGACGAAATATTGTTATTAAACAATTTTCGTTTTATTAAATATTCGAGAGTAAATAGCAGAGAACGCGAATTTTAAAAAAACGTTCTGTTGAAGGCAAAAATCAAAAAGAACTTATAACAATTGATGCATCTTAGTGTTCATTAATTTTAAAAGGCACTAACAATATAATAAAATTGACAGAAGTATTGGGAAATTAAAGCTTTTGAGTGAATAATAGCCAAAAAAAATGCAGTAATTAAATTTTCAGTCTTTTATTAAGCATTTATTCATTTTGTTAGGTACTTTAAATTCTATTTTTATTATATGTAATGGTAATTTTAGATATATTAAAGTTTTTACAGAAACAATTTGTTTAAAATGTAGCAACAAATATTGACCCTGATCACAACATATTTGTAACTATTTTTAATAATAGGCAATTTTATTTTAAAATCATTCACATATTGAAATTTCTAGCAAGAATTGATCACGCAAGAAATATAAGCAATTAGATACTCTATTATTTTAGTTTCTGCATTGTGGAGTAAAAAAATTTATAGTGTAAAATAAATTGGAATATTTTATTGAATTTTATTTCTAAATGATAAATTTTTATTTTTTAAATAGTTAATGTATTTTGTGTATGCATTTATTACTTACACATTGAAACACATTTTAAAATGACTTGATTTGAAAATTCAGAATTTTTAAACAATTTCACCCGTAAGAATTGTCCATAAATGTTACATCAGCCAACAAAAATGTAAAAAATTCCTTTGAATGCCACTTATCTAAGGATATTTCTTGCATACCTACTGAATTAAAGAGAACTACTTTGCAGAACTTTCTTTACAATATTTTTGAACAATATAAGATTTTAAAACAATAGTTTTGAAGTTGTTTCATATTAGGAATATATAAATAAATGTATTTTCTTTTTTTTAATTCATAAAATGCTATTAATTCATACGAAGTTTTTTTAGTTGAATATTATAGAAATTAAGTTTCATTTCAACGTGATGCATTTGTCTGATTCACATATTACTAACTTATGCTTACTTATAAAATTTTACAAACCAATTCTACAATTAGTACCAGAAAAATATTTCCTATAAAATAAAAACTTAACTTATGTTACCTACCCTTTCAGTTCAATGGATATTTTTAAGGGGGATATTTTTGAAATTGTTAATTTCTCTTCTTTCAGATAGTATTAATTATCTCTAAATGTTTCGAATTTTGAGAATTTTATATAAAAGTTAAGAATTTACTGGGAAAACCTTTAATTAACTCTTGCGTGTTTATTTTTTTACTGTTATCATCATTTAAAACCATCTTTCAACTACGTGATTACAACACTATTTTTTTAATGCTACAGCCTAATTAACTTTACTTTGTTACATTATACTTTGTGGGAATTATTCTTTATCTGCAAGCAGAATGAACTAAGAAAACAATATTTAAAATTTAATCACTGTTAAAATTTTAGTTATAGTATGCAAAGATGAGACTTAGCCAAGAACCTTGAAAAATTATTAATTCGTATGAAAGATAATGTAAGTAATATGACTGGAAAACTTTTCCTTTACCTTAATTTGTCAACCATATTGAGTTAAGCCCATTTCAAATTAGTTTAAAAATCATTTTCACATTACTCTTATTTGATTTAATTTAATGTATATGTGAGTGTCCGAGTTTGTTTTCGTGTTAGTCATGCAATTGATATGGTAGTTCGCTTTAAAAATAAGGGTTCTTTCATATAAAAATCACATTGAAACTGAAAAATAACAATAGAATTTTTTAAATAATATCTTGTTTAAGTACTCAAATTTCTTCATCTAATCAAGATCATTAAAAAAAGAATTTCGCAAGCAATTTTTTTTGAAAATCATTGTTAATCAGGTCATGATAATTTATAAAAAATAAATTAAATAAACGCAGTACTTATTTATTTATCACCTTATTTTATTGATAAGGTTAATAAATAGATATCACGTTGAATGTATTGATTTATTTAGGCATTCATATGTGATTAAGAAAAGTAAAAATTTTCATAATATCTTCTCTCTTCATATTTAGTTACCATTAAATTACTTATTAAATTTTGAATTATGCAACTTAACTTCTTACTTAAAAACAAAAATAAAAAAATAATCTTAATTATTCAATAATTTTCTCTTAAATATAATAATACCATGTCACTTTTGTGAATTACTATTGAAAGTTTCAAAATAGAATGATTTTTTTATAAAATTGTATTAAAATAAATTTTCTTTCAGAAATATGTGAATACACCTCATTATATTTAAAATTTATTCTAGTAAAATTCATTAGAAATCTATTTAGTTTTTCTTGACATCTATAATGATGTTTTCCTGATATGTTTTATTGAAGGTTAATTAATGTTAATTTTTTTTTATAAAAAATTCAAATACAAATTTTGCTTAAATTTCTTCTTTGTATATAATTAAAAGTAATTAATAAAAGTTCCAGGAAAGAATTTCTCAGTTGAGATTAAAAATGAGATGGCATTCTTGAAGAATTAATTAAGTAACTTTTGAAAACTTTTGTTAAAACCTGTTAGAAGAAATTAGCTTATTTAAAAAAAATATCATGAACAAGTTCTTTGATGAGAATTTGCATCACAATGTTTCCTTTTCTTTCCGCTTAAAAAACTGATTTTTATTCCTAGAATGTTGAAAGAAACATGAAAAAACATTCAAAAACTGTGTCGCCAGAAAAAATGCCATTAGCAAATACAGTGAACGGTTAGAAAGCTATTCAATCATGTGCTAGGAAAGTAATAAAAAAGATTGGATTTTAGGAGAAAAAAATCAAAATAATACAGTGCAACGGAAATTTATTGGTTAAAAATAAAACTTTTTAAAAATAAATTTGAAGTAAAACTTATTTTCTGTGTATAAACAAAATAATGTTATTCATGTGAAATCAAAAACATTATTTTGTTTTAGGTTTGTTTTTGATTATCATTTTCTTATTCCTAAACATTAAAGATGTAGGATAGATTTATACGAGTTCATTTAACTGGATGTAGAGTTTGTATATTAAAATCAATCAAAAACAATAAGAATAGACAATCTATTCAAAGAAAAGAAAAGTTTGAAATCATGTAGTATGGTTTTAAAATAAATAATATGCAAAATGTCTAATTTAAAGTCCCATTTAGATGAAATTGTTTCGCTTTTAATTTTCTTCTTTGAACAATCATTAGGAATTTCTCTTATAATTTTTATCTAATTTATGGAAAGTATTCCACTCTTTTTTTATTATTCAACCTTTTTACACTAGACGTAAATTGAGTTATCTTATACTTTCTTTGAAATACACTCAAAAAAACATTTGCCTTGATATAAATCATTTTGCAATGGATCCGAGTTAAGCAATAATAGTCTTAGTCTCAAAATATATTACAAGTGCTTGTATGGATGCTATTTTAGTTTTAAGAGCCTTTTTTATAATATAATAAATATAAAGACCTTTAATATAACTGATCTAATCTTATATTCTGATTGATTTTATCAGAAAATGTTGGAAAGTGGGAAAAGAGGCAAATATTTCATAAAACAACATCAAACAAAATTTAATGAAGTAAAAGTCAAATAATAACAAGCTCAAATAAATTATTACCAGTATTTTTTTTTATGAAATGAGAATTTTTAGTTTTACTAAATTTACAATGAAGTCTGCATAAGTTGTTTATTCTTATTCATAATGTTACCTTTTAAACATCATTGCTTAAGATAATTTGTAAACTCGTGAAAAATTTATTTGGTAACTTCCTCAATCAATTCTTTCTTTCTAGATTAAAGATGCATCGGATTCCAGAATAAAACATCCTTGCAAAGGAAATTTAAAATGTGATAGTTTTTTTACTTATTGTAAATTATGAGCATGCATGAAAAGGAATAATTTCAGTTACAATTTTATTCTTAATACTCTTTATTAGATTCTAATATGATAAATGTTCATAAATTTTAATTAAAACTTTAAAAAACCATTTATGTCAGGGAGATTTGAGTGAAGATTAGGGTTCTAAAATCAGTTTTATGTCTAAATTCCTCCTCAAAATTAAGCACTCGTGTATTTAAGTCTTCTTAATTGTGTCAAATAGTTTGAACACGATTTTTCATAAAATTGTTTTTAATATGAAATGAAGTTTCTTATAATTTAATTTAAATTCTTTAATGGAAAGAATTTTGAAATATTCTTATTCATTCACTATTCATTATTCAAAATCATAAGTAAAATTTTGCATTGAAGAAAATTTAACTAATTAAGCATAATCCAGCATAATTAAACAGACGGGATTTAAGTAAACTTCCTTATTTATATAAATTACCTTTTACTTATCTGATTTAGTTCACATTTTTTTAGTATCTGAAAGAAATAGTAGATTATTTTATTTTAAAGTTATTAATATAATCTTAATGAGAGCTAATGTAAATTGTAATTCCGTGTAAGAAATAGAAAGTAAAGTTATCTCCGTAAATTGAAACCGATAACTATAAATTACTGAGTTAATTTACGAGAGGGATTACGCGCAGGCTGGATCTTTGTTGTTACTAGTAATTTTTTTTTTGTACTTGCTACTAAAATATTCTTTTCTTTGATTCCTTAGTGAATTTCGTAGTATTAAAATTATTTATTTTTCTCATTTACTCATTTTTTTCGCACTGTTGAAAACAATAAGTATGATCTTCATTTAAGATTCCAAGAAACATTTTTAATGTAGATTTGAAAGAAATTAAATATAAAGATTTGTTTTTTACTTTTATCACAAAGTAATATTATTAGCATAATTTTAGAAAAATAGGCATTTTATATTAGGTTGGGGAAAAAGAAATCCATTATTTTTACGTGAACTTTTTGTAACTTCTTTCAGATCCGCTTTGTGAAAAGGCTCAAAACAGTTTTCATGTAGATTTTTAGGTCTTGTGCAAAGCTGCGATTGCTGACATGTTGTCAAGTTTGATAATTTTTGATATTTTATAGACATTCTCGGCGATGTTGTATCCATGCGAGGTGCATCTTTAGCATCCAAATACCCAAACGGAATCGACGAAACCAAAATTGTGCGTAACTGGTTGTTACAGTCATATATAGGACGATAAACACCTTTCACAATTTTAGCCACCTGGTTAGCATTTTCGCCATTATAAAAGAAAAACTAAAATGTATCGAATTTTCTGTTTGCTGTCTTCTATTTTTAAAACCTTGTACTCATAACTGAATTAATAAAACAAAAACCGCAAGAGAATATTTTAGTGTCAAATGTCACCTTTCCAATGAGCATAAATTTGAAATTGTTTGATAGATATCTCACGAGATAGCGATCACTACAGACGTCTACCGAAACAATAATGGATAACTTTTTCCCCAAACTAATATGTATTAAGAAGTTTTAATCTGTTTTTATTATAAAATAATTGACATAATCAATTAGATATTAACATTGTTTACTTATTTAAAGAGAGTCAATTAATTAACTTAATCGTCAATGTTTGATAGAAACAAACTAGAAAATTATGGACACCTCAAAAAGCTTGTAAATATTATATATATATATTTCTTACACAATCCATGTAATTTATTTAAAAACCATGCTAATTCAATATGATAAATAAAATCTTTCACTTGAAATAATTAGCTACTTTTTTAAAAAAATATTATTCTCTTTCTTAGAAATATCTTCTTAATATATAGATAAAATAATCTGAGAAATATTTTGAACCCTAACAGAATCTTTTTAAGTAATTTCAGATCAATTACTGAATGTTTCTCAGAGAATTACCATAATATTCATTTATATAAATTTCTCGTTATTAAAGAGAAAAATAAGGAGCAAAATTAGAAATACTGAGCAAATAAGTCCGCTTCATAGAACAACAAAATCAAGGAAAGAACTATTATATACAACCTGTCATTTTTCTAGACTATCTTTTCAGTTTCCGGAATTTGTAAAAAGATTATCCAGTAAAGCTGGTGTTTTGCGAAACATTTTTAAGGATTCCACAAGAAATAGGGAAATGACGTGTACTTAATAATAGGTGAAGAAATGCTCTTTTTTCTTTCGGTGAAGTACTTGTAGAATTTCATTGCTGGTTTCACAAAAGTCTTATAGATAATTAAAAATTCTTCATCTGTTCGGTTATGTGGAATTAGTATAGTCAGATCTCTCAATAATTGAATAAATTTCTAATTGTTTAATTACTTGCATTACCTATACAATATTAAATATATAATAATTTGCTTTAAAATGGGAAGAGATTAATTCATTCGTCAGTAATTTTCATTAAACCATATTTTAACACTGCAAAATTACTAGTCTCATCGAGCATAATCAAATAGCCCAGAAACAATGAAAAGGAGCTTTTCATTTTGCACTGGATTAAATTCTAGGGTAACTACACAGGATTAATAATGAAAAATGTATATGGTTTTATAATTATTTCTGCTTTATTAATAAGTTATTCGGTTCTGTTTTCCAACAACATTTCAAAAGATTGAGGAATTAAAAGATACAAAAAAGATTAGCCGTCATAATGAAAGTTACCAATGGATTTTAGATGGACTGGTTATTTAGAGTTGTTTCTTCCTTTGTGTCTATACATTGCAAATGTTATACAATGCTTTCTTTTTTAATCTGATAAATTTGTAAATGTTTTTGGTAATTTGAAAGTTCACATTGCAGTCTTGATTGCAGGACGAAATAACTATCACTTTAAGTCCTTTTATTTTTGGAAAACAGGATCGCTTTATCTATTGTGGTTTGAAAAGGTACCTTTGAATCCGGTACAGAATTTGTTTCATTGTTTGAGGAGATTTAAAATTTAAAGTTAAAACAAGTTTAAAAAAGATTTATCTATTAATATTTAAACCATATCGCTAATATCGTAAAAAGCATATATTGAAAGGCAAATTACAATTTCCGTAGGAATATTTTGAAATTTTTTAATTTTGATATCTAAAGTTTAAATTTAGTAATATCAATATATAGTATAAATACATAAAAGATTAAATAATCAAAAATATAAATTCAAGGGTAAATCGTTATTTTAATAATATTTAATTCTAACAATTTCGAAAGTGTTGAATGATTCTTTTACTAAAGTTTTTATCTAGCCATTTTTGAATTTAGCAAGCCTATATTTTCTACGTCTAAACAATAAGATATTTAATTTGTATAATAAAAAATTATTACTAAAATCAATTAATTTCCATATTTTATTTAAATATAATTCAACAATTTCCTTATTTCAAAAATATAATTTTCATTCATTTTGTTTGAAATTTAATATTACAAATTTTTTCTTATCTATGTACATAAAAATTTTTTAGTAAATTTCAAGAAAAATTGGAAAAAATATTGAGTGACACATTTTTAAAATTTGAATTTTTTTTAATGATTAGGATCATTGCCTTAAAATTCGCGAAAATACATCCATAACTTAACAAATAAATTTATTTTCATTATGTATGAGAATTAAAATTCAAATCCTTTATCATTAAATAAATCCTTTTTACAAGTCCATTTATTTTTATGTTTCTCCTTTGAATAATCATTTAGCATTATCGTAAAATCACACGAGAACTTTAAAACAAAATTTAGTCATTCTTGCAACAATTGTTAAGTGTGTAGCTTATTAACAACGTGATAAGCAAATATTGCATCAAAAATAAATCAGCAACCGTTCTTTGTTATCTCCTTATCTATGAAAACTATTTAAGTTTTTCACAGATGCCTATGGCATCATTAATGATGTCGCATAAAAGGTAACCAAATTCTTCCAGAAAACAATGACGTAAGTAATTAAGATTAATTTCTAAACAGTGCAAAACTGATTGATAAAGTTTCAACTTACATTAATACAGATTTTTATTAGTTCAAAAAATAGGTTGAAGATAATCATTTTACTAGCTTTTTAAATATGTTCAATTTAATCTGTCAGCACAAATTTATTTCTGCTAAGCAATCTTCGTAGAACTCTTGAAATTTACTTTACATTAACTCATTTAATAAGCTTATTTATTTATTTTTTGCATTTTTTTAGAAGGTTTAATGAATTTTTAGCTATCTTTAAGATCCTCAGAAAATACATTTTTTTAAAAAAACCTTGACAAGTTTCAGGGAAGTTATTTATAAGCTAAAAAACAGCAATAAAAATACTTTAAGAGGAAAAAAGTTTTGAAAATTTGGAAATCTTAGCTCTTTATACTTTCAAGTGTACTTTTAGAAAATGAAGGAATGAAGAAACGAAAGTAGCTTATGAAAATATATTTCTTGAATTCGAAATATTTTTAAGAAAAATTTAATGTAAATATCTAAAAATTGAATTAGTTTTATCAAGGAAATTAATTAATATAAATTAAATTAGAAAAATAAATTCCATTGCAATTTATTAATAAATTTATTTTTTTAAAATTTTATAATTTAAGAGTTCTTACTTATACTAAAAACTTTATGATGTTAAAAAACAAAATCTTAAAATATTAATATTTTTATTATTTAAAAAGCATAATCAGGAATGAAAGAAAAGTAGTTAAGTAATTTTATTTAAAAAATATCAAATGTAAGCATCAATAAAGCCAATGTTAAGCCTTTAGAAAACCTAGCTTTCTGTTAAATTTTAAAAAGTGGGGGTAACATTAACTAGAGGTGGTACTATCTCTATCGCATGACACTTTTTGGGTTTGACAATAAGCGATGTTAAATAATGAGCGATGCGAGTAATATGTTTCTATTTGTCGAAAATGTACACCTGTCGAGGTAGATGCTCGGAAAACTTTCCAGTTTTCCCATATGGAACATGAATACGACTTACTATTTATGGAGAAATTTTACAGTTATAAAATTCTCTTGGAAGGCTGTACATGATGGATGTTCAAATGTCTTACAACGAATTTTGAATTTTGGCATGTGAAATATGGTGATTATTTTTGATTTGAAGAAAAGTTTAAAAATATTTACTATTTACCTTACTAATGCAAACATTTAGTATATACTTACTTTATCTTTTAGTTATTTTTTACTTAGTTGGATATTACTAATTAATTTTACTATTTGCTAGTTTTTTACATCACCACTCACAGCATTTTTACAGTACTGCAAAAATAATATTATCAGGGTATGAAAGCAACCCCCTCTTAGTTTATTTGATTTTATTTACAATTTATAATATAATATAGTTTACAATATATAATATAGTTATTTACAATGTAATTTTTTTTACAACATATGTAATCAAACTATATTTTTTCATTGAGATTATAAAGTGGTGAAAAAAGTGTGTTTATTTTTCTCCTGATCAATTAATAAACTGTCTCAAGAAAATAAAAAATTAATTATTGGTACCTAATGGTTATGTTATATCATATTTGAGAACAACGTGTAATTTCATATGAAAATTATATAAGAGGTTAAAGTAACATGAAATGTTTTCACACATAGACACTACAAATATTTATACTTTTGATGTATTTTTTAGATATTCTTCATTGAAAAATGTTGAAAAATGGGAATTTCTGTTTACTTAAAATTCATTTTAATTCATTCCTTAAACATCATTTCAATTTTAAGTAATTAATATTAATTTTTATCTATTGTTTATTTAAAAAACACTCAGTTCACTGATATATACATTTAGTTTTGAATATTTATTTTATTATAACATTTATAGTATTATATCCTTCAGGAGTAGGAATTTATAATATTCATATAATAATTTTATACGTTGAATTACAATTTATATTTTTATAATACAAATTATAATTTAATAAATTATAATTTTATATATTGAGTTCTTATAAGATTTAGATAATAATTACATTATAATTTACATGCAAATATATGTGTGTCAATATATGTACTTGAATGAGCTGTGTTGTGAATTTATTGAAAAACTTTGATACTTTTGAGTGGGTAATGCTATTGTAAGACATTTTAATATCCATCGCTCACATTACATTCCTAGAATTTATTTGATGGATAGTGAGCGATATTTACGTGCCTAAAGAAAAAGCCGAGAAAACGTTTAAACACCATCCCGAAAGATGTGCTTGCGAAAGATTGAAGCGATTCATCCGTTTCTCATTGCTTATCAATTCTTGAGATCAAATCAAGGGTTTTCACTTTGAAGAACGAAATGCTACCACAAAGTTACTGTGAGTCTGAAATTTTCAACGATAACTAGAAACAAGTTAAATTTTCTGACAAGTTTGCTGTGTCTAAATTTATTTTAAAGCAATAAAGCAAAGTAAAAAATAACAGTGATAATTGCGTAATTCATTATTGACGTGGTAAAGAAAGAAAAGATAGAATAACGGATAATTGTGAATATGTAAGAGAAAAATTGAAGTTATTTTAACAAGTAAAAAAAAAAATGCAAAATGTTAATATTGACTTAAATATTTAAAGATACTTTTGACCTCAAAATTTTCTAGAGACAATGAGTTCATGTTTGGATTAACTTTAAAAAATAGCTGCGTTAATGAATTAAAAAATAAATTATATTGACACGAAAATTAGTATTTTCAATAAGGCTTTTATTGATACAGGGTACCAGAACTAGTACAATGATCGTATTTTTTCAATATATGTTTTTAGTAATATTTCAACAGATTAATTAAGCATAAAAGTACTAAAATATCCTTAAAGATATACAGTATGGAAATTATCAATCAAAAATAAACTTTTTGTTATATTTGTTGATGTTCCCTTAGTTTGTTTCTCTTTTCTTTTCCTTTCAGGATATCATTTGATAGAATCATATTATTTGTATTTTCATTACACCAATAAAACATTTGAAGAATAATTTTAATAAACTTAAGATATTATAAGGCAAAATGGTGTTCTTTATGTCTTAAATATGTAACGGAGTAATGCATTCCAGAAAAAAGGAAATAATTTGCTGTTTTAAAATGTTAGTTCTTTTTATTATGATTTGAGATTTTTTTTAGAAAAGCACTATCATGATTCAAATTAACAGTTTGTTTCAAAATGTTATAATAAATTATAAAAATAATTTATAGGGATGTGGAGCTGAAAACATTATGTGTAATAGAAATTATGTTTTATTTTGACCTTACTAGTATAATGAAATTTTTATCTTTTTATATCGGATTATTTTATACCCTTTTAATAAATAAAACAAGAATAGAAGCAAGAATAAAATAGAAGCAGCTTCCAAAAGCTGTTTCTTCAATTTATTTTTTTCAATGAAAATAACACAAATTTGTAGAGCCTTGTTTTATTTCAGTTTACAACTCTTTAGATATTCAAGGAAACAATATTTTGACTATAATTGATATCCAAAAATATTACTTTTAAAAAGAAAAAAAAATATGGGAGCGAGAACTATTTATAATTCCTGTACTTTTCTAAAAATGTGTGTGGAAATTCTATATACTTACTTGGTGATATACGTAAGACTATTTATATTAAGATTAATTAAAAAAAACTTTTTCTTCTAAAAATATTAGAAGTAAGAATGCTGCTTATGTTTTCATATTAAATTTATATGAGAACTTTTTAGTTGAGCAAATTTACTGAAATCATATTACACTAGAATTTTGAATCTTGAAACGAGTAATAAGGAATTCATTCTTGAAATGATTATAAAAGACATGATAATTCAAAACATTCTGCATGATGTATAAACAAATTTGTGGAGGTTCTCTTTATAGTAAGAAAATTACACATTCTTGTAATTTCTAGGTTCTTTATAGTAAGAAATTACAAGAATTAGTTGCATTTTCTCTAACAATAAATCAAATCTATGTTTAACAGAATCGACATTTAAAAAATATTTCCATTTTACATATATCATATCGTAAACAGTGGAAAAATTTGATCCAACAAAAGGTAGATTAAACATTATAGGTCCGAAAACAACATTACTCAGTTTTAAGTGGAGAAAAACTCATAGTTATATTGATTTCAAAAAGGTTATTGAAAACCTATTCTTCATTTATTGAAATCATCTTAATTGTCCGTGTGTGAACTGGCAAATCTTCAAAATGCTTCTAGTTGCTGATTCTTTTTTACAATCACCAGTTTCTCTGTTGATAAATTATCACACATTATCACAAATTTTGGAACATTTGTGATGAAAAGAAATTATGGGTGTATGTAATGATTAAACGACAAAAAATAACAAATTTTAGAACCTAGATTCGAATATTGTATAAGATACAATAAAACTCTTTATCCGATAAACTTCAAAATATGTGGCCAATTTTTCCTGGAGCATGGAACGTTGGATAACGACAAGGTGTGTCATTTTTTGATTTGTTACTTCTACTAACTTAGATTTTTTTTCCATACTCAACTATTCATTTCATTCATTCAAAAACGTCAATCACCACATTATTCTTAAAAACTTCTTTACTTATATTTGAGATTGTTACATCAGGCTTTTATTTCTTGCAATTTTTTTTAACAAAACTTGAAATACTACAGAAGGTAATATTTGCACAAATACAGCTCGATAGAAAATGAATGAAAAAATTTTGGATCACCAGAGATTAAACTATTGTTTGGTATTTGGTTTTCAAATTTACAATGAATAGATTGTAAAATATTCCTCAAATTTTACCACGTAGGCGATATTTCTTTCAGAGGGGCATTTTGTACATATCACGGAGTTTTCACCTAAATTTTATTTTCATTCCCTTATAAGTTTTGAATTTAGTATAAACTTCTGAAATAAATACAAATAAACACGTTTCAAGTCAATTTGAAAGAAAAAGTAAATGCGTTGACACTTTTCTCCAAACAAGTTTGGGTTTAAAATTCATTTGTGTTAGCATATACACAATAATGTAAATCTATACGTAATTCTCATTTAAAAATTTTAATCATTTTATAACAGCAAAGTTAGTATTTTTTATACAAAATGTTTGTGTACATTTGCGTTTAAAAATTTCAAAATTAGATAAGATTGTGCTTATTTTTATATACGTTTCCTTGCATTGTAACAAAATTGTGTTATGACAAAGTTATTTATACCATTTTTGTAATGCAAATTCGTTATAATGAGATAAACGAATCAATATATCAGATTGACAGTAAATAAAGAAGTTTTATGGTAAAAATAGATGAGCGTACTTTTTTTTAAATGTATCCACAACAGGAATTTAAAGTCATTAAAAGCTAGGTTATAAAACAAATTTCTTGAACGCATACGGATTTGTTTCAATATTGGAAACCATCAAGTCTTATAAAAGAAATCTTTATAAATTGATATTTCTTTATAGTTAAAAAATATTGCAATTTGATAAAGCTGATGAAAAAGCTTATATATAAATTAATATTCTTAGGTATCCCTTCGTAAAAATATTAGATTTATGGTAGAACATTTTAGTTAGCAAGAAATTGGGGTTTCCTACAGCAATACTTATTTAAAGTATATCAATTAGATTTACGAAAACTTTTTAATAAAAATAAGGAAAATTTTCAAGATGGAAAACAAACTTATTATAGAAAGGAAAATGTTTATCTTCAATTTCTGAGATTTTTCTACTATAGAATAATATTTAAAAAGTTTTTTTTTCTTTTATGTCGAATAATCCAATAAATAACTGAAGAATATTTTTACTGTGGTCACAGTGATAATATTGAATGTTTTTGTAAGACTATATCACATTTATTGGTTTTGATTTCATTATTTCTCTAGAATTGTTGGAAAGAAAAATAACACGAGTAATGAAAAATTTGAAATTGAATTTCATTAAAATTTTGAAAGTAGAAATGTGTTTTATATACTTCTGAGCTGAAAAATAAATCCTTGTTTAAAGTGAAAATATATTAAGAAAAGCTGGCATCTGAATGAATTCAATAAATACTCATGGAAAGGAACTTTTTAATTAAAATTTGGATCCACTTTAACGAAGGTACTTTGATTAGGTCGAAGGATTATTTCGCAAAAAGATATTTTTAAATAATTTGCACACATTTTTTTTTAATCATTAGTCAAACTTTAATTTTTGCTTGGAGAAATCCTTAAAAATTATTTAATTCTAAAAGAACTTCTGACAATTCTTCTGAAACCACATAAATTTAAAATAACCGAAAATTCTAGAAAAATTAAATCCGAAAAAATCAAAGGAGAATACATAATGAGATGCTACTTGTTATAGCGTCATTCTCTTAATTTATATCAGATTTGCATTCTCAAAGAAATAAATTCCTTATTTTTCAAGATATGCCCCAACTAATTTTAAATTATTCTTTAATGAATATAAAATAAAATCTGAAAGTATATTTATTTAAGATAATCAGTTTTGCTCTAACCATATAAAAAACTACTCACATATGCATTAATTAAAGTTTTTTTCTATCTTACATGCAAAAATGTTGTATTAATTTAAATTAAAAAAAAATCATAAATGAATTAAAATGAAGATTTATGAAAAATGTTTATATAATACAATTTTAAGCAAATTTTTATTACGATTTAATTTTGACTTAAATGTATATTTTCAATAGTATTTATTCAGTTGTGTAAAATATAATATTTATATGAAAAAAAATTTTCAATTATATTTATGTAATATCAGACCACCAATGGCTGAGTGGTTAGCGTTCCTGAGTCCTGGGCTGTTGGTGCCGGATTCGAATCCCAGTTTGGTCATGGACGTTTCTTTTCTCTCTCTGTGTATCTTTGTCCTTTCTTTTTCTGAGATGACGAATGAATGTGGACCGTGCTGTAAACGGGTTTGTGGTGGTGTAACATGGGCGACGCTACTCGTAACTTCATGACTTGGTTTACTGATGCCCACCGAGTATCGTTAAAATGGGTAACAGTTTCCGGCCTTGTTGTGGGTGACGGGCTCAGTCACCCAGGTGCCCCGTCATTAAGAAAAAAAAAATTATGTATATTATATTTGTTATATAACAATTCTAGATAATTCTGCAAAACTGAGGATAATGAAATCATCTACATTTCAATAAATTCATATGTGAAAATTAATTTAATATATGGTTAATTGAATTTGTGGAAATTAAATGAATGCGTTATTTGCCATTTCATTACATGTAATTTTATGTTTTTGCTGTTTTAAGATTAGACATCTAAAATTAATTTCCAAAATTTAAAATTAAAAATATTATATTTTAATTTGTTAATTTCACTTATGATTTTTATTTATTTAACATAAATATTCATTAATTTTTAAATAATTAATATTTAATTCCATTTATTAATGTATGAAAAAAAATTAAAATCATTTTAAAACATAAGAGTTTTTATACAGCTTTCTAATGAAAATTTTATTTCATGAATAAAATTTTATCTCATAATAAAATTAAGAAAAACTAGTTATCAGGTCAGATTCCATATATGAAAATAAGGAATTATTTTTATAAAATTTATGGTGAAGCAGAATTATGTTTATATGGTCTTAATAACTATCTATTCAGTCAAAGTCAAACGCATATGCATTGTGAGCTGATATATTTGAGTTATATATATATATATATATATATATATATATATATATATATATATATAAAGTGGTACAATCTCTCATGAATCACTTATTAAATATATAAGAAATGAACGGTCAATAAAATGTTTTCTGTTATTGATTGAATAATGCTTACATCAAGTAGGTGATATGAAATTGTACCATCTTCTTTTCTGGTACTTGAATGCCTTAAAAAGTGTATTAGTTAACACTTTAAAAATTTAGAGCTTGATCAGGAGCATTAAATATCTGTGAGTGTTGCATCGATAAGATGAAATTTCTTAGAAATGAATCCATTTGCAATGAATGTTCCAAACTTCAGAAAGATATTTATTTTCTTAATTGAAGCACCAAGGATAGTTGTTTATTGCTCTTAAGTTTCTCCGCTATTCCAAACTTTAAATTATAAACATTTTTACTAATAATATCTGTAAATAATAAGTTTTAAAATAAGAAATTAGAAAAAATGTATACACTTTGTTAAACAAGCTACAATATGCGAAGTAAGATATCATATTATGTTAGCCATGTAGGTTGAAAATTTATAAATATTTTAAAAACGTTAGTAGTAAAATATTTCAAAATTTCTGTGACACTGAATACTCGAAAGCTTTTGTTATTCTTTACAAAATTTCTATAAATATTCTTAATATTTAAAAATTGGTTAAAAAACTCATGAAAGAACAACCAGAAAAGATTATAAATTAATCAATGAAAATGGAAGAAAATACGTGACCAGCTAATTAAAATACATTTCAATCAAAGAAAGTAATTTAAAATAACTAATATTTATTACATTTTTAATAAATTGAATTTGGTAATGCGTCACTGTGGAAGTATGCAAAAAAACAACTAACAAACCTTACGTTCCTTAAAATATTCGATATTGATTAAGTCAAAATCAATCGTGATGTATGTTTTGTGAGATTGATTCTTATCTACAAGATTGCGGCACAAAATAAGAAATCAAAATTTAATAATTCCCTTCACATGTGGTTCATAAAAAAATACGACTCTGAGGAAAGCTTTAAATATATGCTCAGTACAATCTATGTATTTTTTGGTTTTATTTTTAACTTGAAAATTCCGGATTTTATTTTTATCCTGTTTTGATTGTAATACTTTCCTTTTTGCTTTCCTACTTTGTGTAATGGGGCACACACGCACACACACATGTATGTATGTATGTAAAATAAGAATTTATTTTGCACACAAAATTTGACAAAAATCAATGACAAGAATAAGATAAAACTTTGCTTTACAGAGAATAGTAAAAGGCATTGGTAAGACTTCTTAGTTAGGAAGAGGATAGTCAGATATGCAAATTAAACATTCTTTTCTGACATGCACGAAAGACATATCAAATGATCTACATGAAATTCTCTCGAAGAGTGCTTATAATAAATAAAATATATATATATATATATATATATATATATATATATATATATACTCGTCATTTCCCTATTTCTTGTGGAATCCTTAAAAATGTTTCCCAAAACCCCAACTCTACTGGATAATCTTTTTACAAATTCCGGAAACTGAAAAGATAGTCTAGAAAAATGACAGATTATATATAATAGTTCTTTCCTTGATTTTGTTGTTCTATGAAGCGGACTTATTTGCTCAGTATTTCTAATTTTGCTCCTTATTTTTCTCTTTAATAACGAAAAATTTAAATAAATGAATATAATGGTAATTCTCTGAGAAACATTCAGTAATTGATCTGAAATTATGTAAAAAGATTCTGTTAGGGTTCCAAATATTTCTCAGATTATTTGATCTATATATTAAAAAGGTATTTCTAAGAAAGAGAATAATAACTTTTAAATAAAAAAAGTAGTTAATTATTTCAAGTGAAAGATTTTATTTATCATATTGAATTAGCATG
>JAPDSC010164013.1:355760-368937 GCA_026290005.1 Latrodectus geometricus
AGTTAAAGTAAAAATGTTTACAGCAAAATATTCATTTAAATATATTCCTATAATATGAATTAAAAATTAGTATTTTTAGTAGGAATAACACTTTATTATAATAACAGTTTGCTGCAATAAAAAACCATTTTACAATTAAGAAATTTTTAAAATGAAATAAAAAATAATGTTTTATGTTTATCTAAATTAACAGTTCTGTGATGTTAATAGTTTACTGCATTCATTCACAGAACTGTTAATTCCTAATATTTCATCTTTATTAAGAATTCTTTCCTTCAAGACACGTGCGTTAAACATTATTCTATTGATCTATATATAAAAAATATCAAGTTCCTTGTAAGTCAGTGGAGAAGAAAATTTTATGCACGCTAATCAAAAATCATAAAATCAAATTCATCATTTGCGTGCAGGAAGAGAAAAGTGAAATAAATAAAAAATTTATCATGTGTAGAATTTTAGTAAATTAATTTACAGTAAATAAATTTAGAAATATGCTAAACTGCATTAATTACTATTCATGTACATAATTTAAAATTTATGCTTCTTTGATTTCTCACTGTTTAATATAACATTATTTTTAATGGAAACGTGAATATTTTAAAGCTTGAGCTAGTTCTTAAGCCACTGATCAAGTGAGTATACATGGGAGAATCCTTACTTTTCGCAAAAAATAAATACTAAATAATTGTTATTGCTAATTTGGAGAAAACCAAATCTAAAAAGTCATATACTTTATTAAACATTCATGTTTACAAAGTATATTTATTTAAGTATTAAATAAAGTAGATACACCCTATATTTACAATGTATTTTACATAATTTCTGTCTTTATGAATGTTATTGGACAAAAGCAAAGTAAAATGAAGCATAAATTTGAACAATTTAGTTCATAATTTTAATAAAAATTTTAATGAATAAATCATGATAAATTACGTTATCTTTCATATTTCTTTATTTAAATTGCAAAAAATATTTTCATGACATAAATATTATAAAATTTGATATTTTCAATGCTTAAAATTAATTTTAAAATAAATTAATTAATTCCTGTTGATATAATTGCATGTCATGTATAATGATGTATTGATACATATTTTTTTAAGATAGGTTTGCTGTTTAATATTTTTCATTAAAAATGTGAGATTATGGCATATAAAATATTTAAATATAAATATTTAACTAAAAATTATGCTCAAAATGTACACAATCTTATAATTTTTTGATGTTTAGTAAATGTTTATATACATATTTGCTAAACTTATTTTCAATTTAACGCTATTTTGAAGCTTTTCTAAAACTTGCAAATACTCATTATTAAATTTTTAGTACCAGGCGCAAATTTTTATTGGAAAAATTGAAATTATTAAAGTATTTCTAATAAAAAGTCCTCGCGTGCTAAAATAATTCTCCCCTAAACTATCAGTTTGCTATTACTATTGTAAATAATTTTTGCACCTAACATTCTTTTGGTAATGAGCAAAAATTTCAAATGATAATAAAAAATAAATAGTAGATCACGCAAACATTCAAGAATTCGAATTATTAATGTATTGCTGGGGCATTTTCCCAAAAGGTAATTTGATTAATGACTACAGTTGTTAATTTTATGAAGAGCGCTCCTTAGTAAACAAATTTTTACTATATTTACATGCGACGAACAAATAATTACTTTTTAA
Organism: Latrodectus geometricus; assembly: GCA_026290005.1. Taxonomy (NCBI): domain Eukaryota; kingdom Metazoa; phylum Arthropoda; class Arachnida; order Araneae; family Theridiidae; genus Latrodectus; species Latrodectus geometricus. Next base: position 357,437 of record JAPDSC010164013.1, read on the forward strand.
TACCTAGAGATTAAATATTTTTGGCAAGATAAACGAACTGGAGCTGGAGATAGGAAATATTTATGTATTTCATTGAGAGAAGCAATCATGTCTCGTCAACATGATTGCTTCTCTCAATTTAAGAAAATTAAAAACTTTGATTTTTTAGTTAGTGAGTCAAATAAATATGTAAAAAATAATTTAGTCAAACAGTTGTGATCCCTTTTATAAAATAAAATATAAGTAAATGATTTTCAGAAGCAAAATGTTAACTGTTTTTTATTTTAACATATTTTTCCGAAAATATAACCGAATGACACATTTTATGATAAGAAAAGAATTACAGTTTTTTTATACTCAGAATAAGCTCTTTCTATCTTAATTTTAACAGTTTCAAAACCAAACAAAAATTAAAAGAGAAAAATAACTATGATGAAAATAAAAAAGAAGTTTCTAAATAAAATAGCATATATATACATTATTAATCATAAATTTACTGAGAATAATGCAGAACAAAAAATAGTACAACATATTCAGCATATACTTTACTGAAACAGTATGGTACTTAACTAACAAAGGTAAATATTTCGAGTAAGAAGAATTTTGCAAAAATCTCTTAACAAAAAATTCAATTTTTCAATTCCCAAATCTTTTTAAATTTTAAAAACTGGTTTTCGTAGTTTTGATTTTAAAGCTACAAAATAGATCAAATATTGAAATTTTAAAAAATTGATTTTAAATTTGTTTGAAAAGCTCAATAATTTATTTATTGATTAAGACATTAATAGATTATATATTTCAAAATGTTTAAAATATGATTATGAATCTATCGTTAAGCGAATAATTTATATTTTATACAAATATAAATAATTAAAAATGATGAAGATTTTTTATGCTTTAAGAAAAAAAATGAACATATATTAAAGTATATGAATATAGTATAATATTCTGGATAAAAAATAATTTAATGATAAATTTAAACATCTTTAATTTAGAAATAAGGATTAGTTAAAAATTATCGCTCTTAAAATTGTTAAACTGAGAAAGATACTTTTTTTTACTAAGAAATGAAAATAATACATATTTTTTGAAACTGAAATATACATGACAGCATTTTCAAATCTCTTGTTTCAGATTTAAAATTTTAAAAATGAAAAATGTTTGTATAGGAAATGACATTTAGAAATAAATAGAATAAAAAATAATATATTTAATCAATTATACTCCCCCTAAAGTACATATTAAATTTGAAAAAAATTATAATTCAACATATTCATTACATTAAAAATCAGTTTCATTTTTTCCTGAAGAAGTAAGTATAAACTCTTCGTAATTCCCCTAACAAGTTCTTTTAAAGATCTTTGAAAGAAACCTGCTATTAAAATAAAATTTTACTTCAATAAACTGGTTCCTTTTGAAGCTTTTATCACAAAAAGAAAAATTGCTCAAAAGAAAACCATCACTTCATTATACCTAATAATTTAAAAATATTTTGAATTTCCTGTGGAATTTGGCTTTACTAAAGCACAAAACAATATTAAATTTTTACAATAAGCGTCTCATTTATTTTGCTTAAGTGCTGTCTGAGAGTATAATGAGAAAATAAAAATTTTGAGCTAACATATTTATTTACGAAAAGAACAGTAATAACAATAGATAAAATATTTTAAAAAAGGAGAATATTATTAATTCTTCGAATGCGCAAAAATTGAGGTAAAAATCCACAAATCATCAACATGAATAATGACTTTCCGAAGAATATTAAATTTTAATTAACACCTTTATTGCTTTCTATAAGATAGTTCTATTAATGTTACAGAGAGAATTGTGAGGAAATGTGTATTTTCTTTTTTATTATATTTATTTCATTATTATTTAAAACTCTAGATAAAAATTTTTCTTGAGTGATTATTAAATGCTAAAAGTTTCTATGCAACTGAAATTTATAGATGATTGCTAGTTTCTTCAATTCATATTTAAATTAAACCTGAAATTTCTGATTGGAATATCGATCAACTTTTAATATATTATTTGTTACATTTTACAAATAAGGGAAAACTGTCAGAAAATATTTTAGAAAAAAAATGTTTTTTAAAATATAATGCGAAGTAAAAAGTTTCCTTAAGAGCCGAGTTTCCTCTTACTTTAGCAGATGTAGGTAATGTTAGAATTTTCTACATCTAACTTAAAAAAAATATTTTTATACGCACTGAACATTATTAAATTTAGTACAAAATTTTTTTTATTTAAATAACATTGTTAAAATATAGAACCAAATTTTAAGCATCAATGACAAAAATAAATAACTGTTATGTAAAAGAGTATATGAAAACTATGTCGTATTCTACATTCTTTTTTCCATAAAACTAGCTGAATATGTTTCTTTTTCCTTGCAAAATCCTGAAATATATTTTGCATTGGATAGTCTCGAAATTTAATGGTTCTGTATTTAATATATTAAAAACATGTGAATACAGTATCTATCTTTCCTTTCAGAAGAAAGGAAAGATAGATACTGTATTACAAAAGTAAAGAAGTAAAAGAAAAGTATTTTAGTCCCTAATTTGTTAACAGGTTTTTGAAGTAATTTGTAGGCACACGAACTTCCAGTATGTGAGAAACAATATCGCATCAGACAACGTCTTTGTTCCAAACAATGTCTACATCAGTTAAGCAATGAAAAATTTTGTATGCCTTCAAACTGAATTCATTTTTAACTCCTGCCATAAAGGCAAATATTGATTTACTCTCAACTTTATTAAAGACTATTTTGATTATTAATGGTAGTGTAAATTTTACACCCAAAAGCTAAATACAATAACAAAAAATATGCTCAATGAATTTTTTTACATAATTTATTCGAAGGATTGATAAGTCTATGCTATACAACTTTGTATATACTAGTCATTACAGAAATAGAGACTATCTAACACCATCAACTTAGAATTCTATCAACGAAATACATGGGACATTTTATTTGTTAGTAATTATTTAGCCTCCCATAAGCGTCGAAATAAAAAAGACTAAGCTATCTCTTTCGAGTCAATTTTGTGTTAAAGTGGAAAACAAGTAAGAACATGTAACATGTAACGAAGTATAAGTATGCAAAAAATTGTTATGAACAAAATTTGAAAAAAAAGTATCCCTTCAAGCTTAAGACTATCATCCATATGATAACATTGTAGTTGATTATCGAGTTAATAATTCTGGCTGCACCGTCAAAAAATATTGGGAGGAGTAATCACTGTGAATGTTATCTAACTCAGGGCATGTAAGTTGATGATAATATCTATCAATGATGATTGAAAAAATGAATGGCGAAATGCGCTCAGAAACTACTTTTTCCATCAAAGTCATACATAGAAATTCAATATGTATACCAAATCTTATATAGGTTTAGTCTTTAACACTAAACCTACAGCAATGAGATAATAAAATTGTGTAATTTAGAACGAAGTTGAATCCTTGGATATTGTTATAGGAGATCCTGGCGTTGACAATCTAATAAAGTCTCGTTTTCGAAATAGGATTCTTAAGGAGCATTATACATTATGAGAGTTATTTCGAATCTGTAGTGGTATATGGCATATTAGCACACATTCATCATCATCATCGTAGTATCTAATATTTCATGTCTTTGAAACATTTCTTACTACAGACGAATATTGTACTTCTCTAAACTTCAATAATACTATGATTTGTAAAAGTATAAACTAAAATATAAACATATACTATATAAAATTTAACAAAATTGTTTGATTAAAAATCTATAAAATAAATAAAAAATATATTTAACTAATTAATAATTGTATGAGAATTTTTGATAAATTTGTAATAATGATTTCAAAATATATGATACCAAAATTATAATGAGCAATTAATCATAAATATTTATTACTAATATTTCTCCTTAAAAATATCAAATTATTTAATTTCGGAATGATAGGAAATTAATTAATAAAAGTAAAAATATCAACAGACATTTTTATGAAATTTCGGGAACAGAAGTTTAGAAATGAATTAAGCAATGAATGAATTATATTTTGAATAATTTAAGACTATAATAGCTACAAAATTAAATTAAGGCCTGGAAATGAAAAAGATTCAGTTCACTTGGATTTTAAAAAATAGAGATAATGAATAATTTATATACCGAAGCACCACAGTCTGAAGTTGAAATTTAAAAACAAATCTCAAAAAACTGTTTCCTACAAGTTAACCTAAAAGGAAAAAGAAATGGAATACATTTTAATCAAGAATATTTTTATGTATTAAATATATATCTGTTAAATTCGGATTCATAAAACAATTTTTCGGAAAAAAATTGATGAATTCGAATTACAAAATTGATCTTGAAAAAAGAATGATAATAAAAAAATATATAAATAATAAATAAATAAATAGAATAAATGAATAAATAAATAAAAAAAATGTAAGTTTTACATGCATTAATTAAGGTAAGGAATTTTAGAATACAAACGTTTATCATAAATGTGTTTTTCAAAAATTTAATTTTACAATGATGAATTTAAAATATGAAAGAGATATTACCTAAATATAAAAATATATTCTCACTTAATATGTCTGAAATTTACTTTAGTAGCATAAGTATGAAATTATCAAGTATCACATAAGATTGAACTGAAAATCACTTGAATTTTTAAAAATTATGATTCATATACTATTGTTAAAAAACTTAGATTAGACAAATATTTTCATTGATTGAAAAAAGTTGATGATTTGTTTGATTTGATTGACTTGCATGACTTGGTGATTTGCTTGAATGATGACTCTTTTTTGCCCCAGCCATTATAGCAAATATTTTGCAAAAGTTCTTTAATAGATTATAAAGCATACAATTCTGTAAAATTACAATTAAGTAGATTTTGAAACTTAAATTGATTTTGTGCGAACAAATGAGTTAACGTACTCATTATATGATGATCAAGCTATGGAAAGTCTTACATATACAATGGAATGCATATTGAAGTAATTTAATATAGAATGCTTTCAATAAGTGATTTCATGTAAAAACGTATAATTTAGCAATTTATACTGTACAATAGAGCAAAAAATGACAGTTTTGAAGCTAAAGTTTTTTCATTTTTAAAAGAAAATCTCAACTCTTTTTTGAAAACAAGAACCATTTTGGAATTTCTCAAAATTAATTTTAAATATGATAACCTATAACGTGAATAAAGACTGTGTTGACAGATCTTATGACTATTTGAATAGTAATTAACAATGTGTGAGAAATGTAAATTACTAATTAATGACTCTGTTATCACCTAGTTGAAACTATTGTCCGAAAAAATAATAGCTGACAAAAATTTAGTGTTAACAGCAATATATTATACTTGTGTGCATCAATTATTTCACTGCCACTGTCTAGTGGTTAGCGTAACTGACTACGGATGGGGAGGACCTGGGTTCGAATCCCGGCTCGGGCATGGATGTACTTTCTCTTTCTCTCTCTGTGTTTCTTGTCCTTTCTTTGCATGAATGGAGTATGAATGGTTGCCTACCCTATAAACGGGTTCCTATGGCATGTGTGTACTGAGGAAGTCGGACTCCACACCCAATTGCGGTTCAGTTGAAAAAGTGGAGCAGCACACCCAGCCTGCCAGTCTGGCTGGCATTCAACAAAAAAAAAAAAAAATTATTTCACTATTTATAATGATAGAAAATAAGTCAGCAAGAGCACAAGCACTTAAAATTAAACTTTAAATTGCAAAAGGAGTAAGTAAATGTTTTGAGAAAATGGATATCAAAACTAGCAAATAATAATTCAAAGATAATATAATAAATAATTACTTATGCATAAAATTTAGTATTAAGGGATTTTTTTCTTGACAGTTAATTTTTTCAGGAACTCTGCTTAAAATTTCTCTTTATATTTTATTTTAGGTATATTACTTAAAACTTGAAAATGGAAACTTCAACACTTTTTAAGCTTTTTTATGAAAGAAGTTTTGACAAGTTACAAGGCAAAAAGAAAATTGGATTTAAGAATTTTCAAAACAGTAACAAAAAATTCTTAATAGGTATAAAAAATTTAGGAAAGTATCGAAACCTACACTTTTTGAGCATTCGTATTTGAAATAATAAGAAAATTGCACACTGAAATTTCTCACATTAAGAGGTAGTAAAAATTAATAAATATTATAGAATAAATTGTGTGTATGTGTGTTCTTATATATATATATATATATATATATATATATATATATATATATATATTTAACATTGCATATATAGATATTAACATAATATTATTTTTTTCCGAAAATTAGTTTTAAGTGAATACATGTACGGTCCTTAAAATATACATTTGTTTAAATACTTAGTAAATAATGCTAATTAAAATAGTAAAATTTAGCTTGATTATTTTGACTTTCTGTTATAAAACTTTTTTTTAGTAACTCTAAAAAATAGTTTTCGATATTATTTCCATGCCGTATATTTCCATACAGTTTAAAAAATAGCTTTAATGAAATATATCAAAAATAATATATTGTAGAAAGTATGTTTACAAAACTATGTAAAATATTTTTATTGGACGTACATTTGTGTTTATGGATACTAATTTTGTCCACATTATGTGTACTTTCGAAAGTAATAATAATTGGCATTGTTTTATTAGAAATTAATTTCACTCATGTACCTATGAAAAAATAATACTAAAAGCTAAGTTCTAATTGTTTCTTCTGTAATTTCATTCTATATCCTTGTTAATGTATATTGTGTTTGAGATATATTAAAGTATTACCAAACTGTGCTGCTTTATTATAAATTAATTTTAACCATATATCTGTGAAACAAATAACACCAAAAACTAGTTTTCAATTCTCCTTTCTCTAACTTTTATGTACATATTCTTCTTAAAATATATTCTGCATATGGAATATATATAACACAATATTAAATAAAAATATCAATATTAATAAAATATAAGTTTATGCCCAAATATCAACTTATCTCCAAAGATAAATAAAAAAAATTTCGTATTTATTATATGATTTTTCCTGTTACATGGGGTATGGGTACGTTGCTGTACATCTGACGCACATTATGAAAAGTATGAAGTTCATTAAGAATGATTGATTAGAATGAATATAAATTATTATCAATGCATAATTTTGCATAATCGTTCAAAAATTCTGTCTTCATATTTCAGTTGCAAGTTGTTTGAAGAAAAATATCTATTGCAATCAAATATAAAATAATTTATCACATATCGTTTCAAAGAAATGCAGTTCTTTGTTTAAAAATTGTAATATTTGATGGCGGTATCATTGTTTTTTTATTCATATTTTTTAATGTTAGCATTACCTGTATGTACGAAATTTTTTATAGTGGAAAAGATTAAGTATTTTAAGAAACTTTAATTATGTTAGTTTATTTAAACTAAATGGGATTAAATTTGAATAAATTAAATAAAATTTCCAATCAATTTTTATCTTCTAGAATAAAGGGTCAAATTCTTTCAGGTAAATAATTTTTTTTTCTTACATATATTAACTTGATTTTCATTGAACTTAAGTTTGAGTTAACATTTATTTAAATTCATAAAATATTCAATAAAAAATAAAAAGGGAAATAGGATTATATAATAGGAAAAAATAAAATTAAAATTTCTGTTATATAACAGTAAATGATCTTTTTATGAAGAAGTGAAAAATTTTAGGCAATTAGCAGCATTTTTTGTTTTTGAAAGTTAAAAACTGTTATTTTGAATGAAAATATTTTGAAACTTATAATTAATGTCATTTTATGGATAAAAAAAGAATGTATTGTGTTGAAAAATGGATAAAAATCAATCAAGGTTAAATTATTATCCTAAGTTGGAAAAAAAGATTTATAGACTTAGGATTCAATTGCTTTTAATCTGAATTTTCCTCTCCTGTTTCATACACGCGTAATAGTTTTTTTTTTTTTTTTTTTTTTTTTTTTTTTTTTTTTTTTTTGCCGAGCACAGTTTTTGACCACTAAATCATTCACTGGCCATTTTAATTTTTATATGTCATTAACATATACTTATACCATTTATGCAAGTAATTTAGTTTTATGCTACATAATCAAATAAAAAAACCATTATTATATTTGAGATTATGGTCTTTCTCATTGTATGTGTGTTCAATATTTCGGGATAACGTTACTGCTTGTATAAGCGGTTGAAAGATCTGAGGTCCGGAAATCCGACAGATTCAGCATGACGGAAATGGTTGTTCAACATGTAATCTTTTCCCCATTAGAGCGCCATCTGTTGGATATTTTTTGTAGAAATGGCATGTTGCTTAGTTTAGGATATTTTTAGGATTAAAATATTTTATCTTTATGTAGACTTTAATTTCCTATTTATTATTTTATCATTTTATACATACAATAACGCACGCGTATACATATCATTTGTGCATGAATAAAAAGATGATGAACAAATTTTGTGAATGATATCATAAATGAGCAACATTAAATTTAAACAAATTTAATTTGAAATTAATAAATTAACTGGCACAATTTAATTTAAATTCAACATTCTAAAAGAGTGGAAAGATCGCAACTGGCAAGTTTGCTAAAATGTGGTAAATGAAATTCAAATTAAATTTATTTACTAAAATTATCGATTACCAATAAATAAGTCGATTGTAACAGGTCTTTCTACACTTAAAACATTTTTAATTGTGAAAGAATGTGAAGCACCAAAGTTTATCTCAAATTACACGAAACATTTTGGCTCTAAGCTACGATGCATTTCTGTTGTTGTTGTTGTTTAAATTTAGAATAGAATATAGAATAGAAATAACCATGTTTAAATTTAGAATAGTCATGGAAAATCTTCCTGCTTGCAAAATACAATTGAAATCTTTTCATGCAAAAATTTCTTACGAGAAAGCTCATTCATTTTTCACAGAATACAGAAAATATTCTTTCTTAGGAATTTTACTGTTCCTATTAATTTACAAAATATCATCTATGCCTGCTCGTATGCATACATACATACATACATATATACTTCGTACTTATAATTACGCATTCAACATACATACGTATATGCCCACAACAAGCATGGACAAATAACATACATTCAGACATGCAAATATAACTATATATATTCAAATACATACATGCATATATTCATCATAAGTATACACGTTTTAAATAATTTTGTAATTTATTTTTCAAGCACTATATTCATCAAATATAGTGCTTGAAATAGTAATATAAATAAGCCTAAAATTTATTCAAGATTTTGAAATAAAAAGAAACAAATTAAGAAAAAATATTCCTTATTATAATATTTAGTTAAAGAAATATTGCCTTTGAATGTTTTCAATCCTATCTGTTTTTGAAAGAAAGCAGTAATTTCGTGCTCAAGAAACTCATTGCTTTTCAATTTCCAACAACCTAATCAATAGTCTAAGCACCTATAGAATTTTTTTCATTTAAACTGCTGTAAAAGCAACCATATATTTTTGTAGGATTACTTCGTAGATTTATTGGTTTTTCGTTTCATTAGTTTCAGCGCAAACATAGAAGAAATAATAAACGAGCTAGAAAGCTTAAAATGGAATTGAAAAATTCATTACATTGAAACAATGGAAGTAAGAAAAATTTAATATTTTTGAGGTGAAAGAGAGAATTTCTCTCTTGTTGAAATTAAATGTTCAAAAAATTAGCTAAACTGCTAACAAATATTACAGCTGCTCAAAAATTAAAAATGGCATTTAATTAAAACTTTTTTTTTTTAGAAAATAACCTTAGTTACGCCACAGAAACATTTTCTCGAAATAGAACTATTTTTAATTGGTTGCAGCTGTTTCGTTGAAAAAAATAACTTGACAAATGTAACTTTCGTTTGCTTATTGATTCTTTTTTAAACACGAAAAATATGCAATTGAACATAACTCTTTGTATGATACTTCATGATTGGATTTTTATTCTTCGAACAAAATTTCCCGGAAAAAAAAGAACGTAATTTATCATGTTCTATTAAATAGTTTTCAGATTTCTATTATAAATGTAATTAACTAATTTGATAATAAGTTAGTTTTACTGTATTTGACGAATTCTTAATTGACTTTTCTAACTTATTTTAATTATTTTTACGTAGGTTTGAAAGATTGGCTATTGATGGTACTTTAATGAAATAGTAATTTTCTTTCAAACAGAAGATGAAATTGATTACTTTTCTGATATATTTTTCATTTAACATTAAAAGAATATTTTAGAAAATTTCTTGAAATTTTGCACGAAATGTTATCTTTTTTCTATAATATTTGATGTTGTTATTACAGATCACAGCTCTTGTTTAGTATTAAAAATACATATTTGCTTGCAAAAGTGATGGCAAATTTACGATAACCGTAAATTAATTAAAAATCTTTCTTGAAAACTTTCACTTTAAATTTTTATTTCAATGTTAAGATTGTTTTTCTATTTTCTTCAATGAAAACTATAAAATTATTAACTCCGCATTTAAAGAAAAAATTATTAAACAAGACTTCTAATTAAATTTTAATAATATCTAAAATTCAAAAAGAGAAGAAAGAATGCTTTTAATATAGCATAAAAAATTTTACTTTTTCCATAATATTTGCCAAATGAGTTTTGAAGATATGATTTCAGATGATGATGAACCATTGCTTGAATTCACTATATTTGTTTATAATTTTTCAAAGTACATCCCTTATTTTCACTTACATATATTTTTATTTCGTATTCAGTTAAGAATATTGAGTTAAGAGATAATAAATCTTTTCTTTAAGAAAACGAAACAGTACTATTCTCATTACTCCATAAATTAAAAATTATCAACAATTTTTTTGTTAATATTTAGTTAGATAAAAAAATAATACAATATTCAATATCATGCATTTTGTCTAATGGAAGTTGTAAGTGCATGTTTACAGTTGATACCTTTCTTTGGCTACTTTTGATAGATTTTTTTATTCGATTTGGTGTTTTTTGCTGAGATCGTAAAAATCAAGTAATAATAAAAGTTCAAAATACTTGTGTAAGTAAAAATAAAAATCAATTTATCTAACCAAATAAAATCTCCATAATTGGGGGTATAGAATGTGATACAAAGCCATCTTAGAGTTTATGATTAAAAAAAATATTGTACATGAAATTTCTTATCAATGAAACAATATTGTGAAAAAAATCAAGTCATTTTCTAAAATGGCTAAAAGATATAAAAAGAATATTTTTTCTTGTTTAAAATTATAACAACGTTGACTAAAAAGTATAGAAATTAATTGCTTCTCTGTTAAACGTTTCTGCTCAGTCTTAAGCCTCCGTTTTCAAATGTCAAATACCAAAATTATTTTAACCATGAATTTGCTTAAAAATGACCAAAAACCGTTTCATTTGAATTATAAAGATTTTAAAAGTTTTAATAAAGAATAAGAATAAAATGTTTAAGTAAAGAATAAAATGTATGCCTTAAACAAGAGACAATGCATAACATAAGTTAAAAAAAAAAAAAAAAAAAAAAAAAAAAAAAAAAAAAAAAAAAAAAA
>JAPDSC010164024.1:0-16600 GCA_026290005.1 Latrodectus geometricus
CTTCAAACATTTCATAAAGTAGAAGAAAATTTTCATTTTACAAAATTGCTTTAATGTAAAATGAAGAAAATATTTATATTTTAATCCTTTGAACTGTCACTAATTTATTTTGAAAATTCAATAATAATTCTTCCACAAGATAATAACAAAACTTTTTCCAGAAGATGTAAATCTCTTTAGTTTTTTTTTTTATCAAGATGAAGCAAAGTTTAGAAAGATCAGAAAATAAGAGCCAAGATAATTCTTCTACACATTATTTATTATTTTTTTCTGTTCACTGTACTTTTCTGGTTATTTTTATGTGTTGAGAGACAAGTATAATAGATTGAAACTCACATATTTTTATCTGAGATGTACGGATTCAGATGTTTGTGAAGTTTTCCATTCTGTTCCGTGTCAAAAGAAGAAATTTCTGCTGACAAACAAATGAATAAGCACGTAAGAGTTTCTGGTTTATTTCTAGATTGTGCTTTCTGTATGTTTAATGTGAGATAAATACAATGAAAATGTTTTTTCTTCTGATAATAAATGAGATAATAGGTGGGAAGATAATTTAGATGTTGTATATCTACAAAGTCATCGTTATTTTAAAAATATATCTGAGGGAAACTATATTGAAATACTTTTTGTAAATTAAATAATAAATAATACATTTTGGGATAAAATGGAGGAAATTGCTTAAATCAGAATTAAGATAGAAAAATTTATAATACAATACTGGTAAAGTGATAAATTTATGATGTAATTAAATATATAGATTTTAAATATGCATAAAAATATTTTCATCAATGTTAAAATTCTAAAATAAATCAATTATTGATATATGAGGTTTGGGAAAGAGTAATCCATTATTTTTTCGGTAGACGTCTGTAGTGATCGATATCTCGTGAGGTATATATCAAACAATTTCATATTTATGCTCGTTGGAAAGGTGACATTTGACACTAAAATATCCTCTTGCGGTTTTTTGTTTCATTAATTCAGTTACGAGTACAATGTTTTAAAAATGGAAGACAACAAACAGAAAATTCGATACATTTTCGTTTTTCTCTTGTAACGGCGAAAAGATAGCCGGGTGGCTAAAATTGTGAAAGGTGTTTATTGTCCTATATAAGACTGTAACAACCAGTTACGTACACTTTTTGTTTCGTCGATTCCATTCGGGTATTTTTGATGTTAGAGATGCACCTCGCATGTGGATCCAGCATCGTCGAAAATGTCTATAAAATATCAAAAATGATCGAAGTTAACCGCATGTCAGCAGTCGTAACGCGCAAGACTTAAAAATCTACATGAAAGCTGTTTTAAACCTTTTTACAAAGTGAATCCAAAAGAAGTTGCATAAAGTTCACGTAAAAATAATGAATTTCTTTTTCCCCAAACTTAGATGTTGCTTTTTCCATTGCATCAAAAATATGTATTAAAACCAAAATGTCATTATTTACACAATTTTGACAATGTATTGTATTCAGATTAATAGCTTAAAATTATTATTAGTCTTCTTTAAGTAAAACAACACTTTTATCTAGAGGTTCTTCCATAGATAGAGGGCTGTATTCGCAAGTAGCAGTGATAGAAACCAATAAACTTCAAAAGCAGCTGCCCTAACAGATTTGGTTGCAGAAAGCAGAAATACTGTCAGAAATAATATGCATAATATATATTTTATTTCGCAAGACAAATCTTTGACAATAGTTCCAGTTTAACGTTGAATATTTCAGTTTTATTTGATTCCCCACTACACCTTAAGGTTAAAAAGTTTTGTGTGATATGAATAAATACAAATTTTTCCGACATAAAATTTACGTATTAAATGCAACGAAAACTTGAATTATCAATGAATTGTCATTTGTTGATTGTGTTAGAAATGAAATTCAAATCTGTGCATGATTTATTTGAATATTTTAATTTCATGCATGAAACAATATATATTATTAAATTTTGTTTTTGATTTACGTAAAAATCATCTATACATTATTTTTGGGTGGTTCCAGTTTCCTTCACATGATAATTACTGTTTAAATTAAAGAACTGATAATTTACCACCTTATAAGATGCCCTCATTGATAAAGAAATAAAGAAATGATGATAATAAAATATTTCTGTATGTACTGGAAATGTAATTTGTTAGCTACAATTAAACAAAAAACTATGATTAATTAGTTTTTAAGATTTATTTCTGGAATTCTGTCGATTTAACAAGGAATAATTCACTGAATTAAATTATCGTCCTTTTTAAAATACAGCATACAAAATGAAGTGATTTAAATACTAAGAAATGTTATAATATTTTAAACAAATCTCCTATTTTGCAAATTCGGTGATAAATTTATTTCAATTAATATAAATCTCTTTTAGTAAAAAAATTCAGGCATTCTTACAGAGAAATAAATCATTGAAATACAATTTTGTTTCATTTTCTTTTGTATTGAATGATAAAAAATGTATTTATAAAAAAACTTTATTGATTTTTCACGCTATAAAATACGCGTATCTCATTTCAAGACATTTTACAGATTATTTTAAAAACTATTTTTTAAAAAAAATAGAACAATTGTATTTTTATTCTCAGGAGCTTATAATTTTTAAAATTTTGAAGTGGTTCATTAATATTTAAGATTACAGTTTAAAAAAATATAACTATTTATCTAATTTACATAATTATTAAAAATCCACCTTAGAAAATGAAATATTTATTAAAAATGCCATTTTCATAGAATATCATGACACTTTTAATGTAACATAAATTGCAACACATCCATTCATATTTATCCCTCGAGATTATATTTGCAAATAAATTTTCAATTTCATTATAAAGATTTAACAAGAAAAAACATGATATGACAAATATATTATTTTGCTGAAACTCATGTCATAGATACTTTTTTCATTTATCTAATAAAAAACACAAGAAACTAAAGAATTAAGTTCGTTAAAACATGTTTAGATCTTTCTATAATTTTTTTCTTAAATTTCTGATGAAAGAATATCCAGAAATACAATTTTTACTTAATATTTGTAATCTGAAAATTAATATCCATAAATATATTGCAACAATGTTTTCACAAATTGTTATTTATTATTTGTATTTATTTATTATTATTATTTATTCATCATCTGTAATCTGAAAATTAATATCCATAAATATCAAGCAACAATGTTTTCATATATCGTAAACTTAATTAAAATTTTCCAATATGTTATTTACTAACAGTACAGGAAATATTCGACATTCTTTTTAAAATCCTTTTTAAGTAAGAGAATTATAGAATTTGATAGAATATGTCTAAATTAAGTGTTTTTAACATTTTTTCATTGTATACTTATAAATTTAAACATAAATAATTCGCTAAGTTAAACCTTGAAGCAAATTTTAACGTGTGTTAAGTTTTGAATAAATTATTAATTTTAAGGATCACCAGTGATGTTTTATAATCACCTAGTTAAAATGTTTTTATCCTTTATTTGCAAAATAATGATTGAAACAGATTTATTTTATGTAAATTAATGAGACTTTTTTTATAATATTGCTTATTTTCTTCTTGTTAGTTTAAATTTTTTTGTATAATAATGATTTTTTTTGTATAATAATTCCCTTGAAGTAAAATTAAGCATTTAATAAAAATATATTTTAGGAAAAAATGGGTAGTTTATTATAATGAAATTTTAAACACCATTTTAACGAAATACATGCATTAATCCAAGCAAAAGTAAGTGAAAAAACTTCATCTAAAAGAAAAGTTCTGAAGTAAACTAAAACCATACAATTTTAACAAAATGGTTTGAAAATAGTCTAAAATTTCATCTTTTTAGTATACATTTTTAAATGTTACTATTCATTTTTAGTGTTTTTATATGAAATTGCCAAAAATAAAATAAAAAAATACAACTAATTTTATTTATTAAAATGCAATGAAATTTTTTTTAATTATATTTTCTGTCTTTTACTATTTGAAAATAAGGACAGAAATATTCAAAACATTTTTAGTATTATTAATAAAATTCAATATCTCTAAGCTAAAGAAATAGCTTATTATAAATGTGTGTTAATTAAGGTTTATTAAATATTACCATATGTTATTTAATTTTGATACTAAAATGTTTTGCTCTAACCTTTCTTAACCAATTTGATATGGAGAATATAAAATTGTTCCTGCAGATTCAACACTAAGAAAATACATTTTAAGATCATTAGAATAGATTCAACCATATAATAGAACATCATTAACAATATTTCAACTAATACATAATAGTTTTTATATTTAGCAGTTATACTTTCTTAGGAAAGCATTTACATGTTATGTTGTCCTGAATTATTTAAGCGTAATCAAATATACTGAATATTACATTAATATTTTATGCTCATAAAACTAAAAATAAATAATTATAAAAATATTAAATGTAGAAAAAAGAGTAATAATTTCACGTGACTGAATTAGTTTTCAATTTTCAATTTTAAAAACTGTTTTGTTTTATAAGTTAAAGAATTCTTTTCTATGGCATAAAGTGTTTTTTTAATGTTTATCGTTATCATCGACATATATTTTTATAATGTCCCAAATTGTAAGTTTTTTTTTGGATTTTACTGAAAATTTTAGCCTTAAAAACTTGAGAAATATAATTATATATGACTTTTTCACACAGATATTTGTTTTGATAATATCTCTTTAAAAACTATTGAATGTAATGTCATTCTAATCAATAGTTTAATCTCTAATAGTAAAATAATTGTAAGAAAAATTAAAGCATAAGTCTTAGGAAAGCAATTTAAATTTTTTTAGTCATTATATGTTATCCGTTCTGCTTTGATTCCTTATAAAGATTATTTGATTCAGATATATTTATTTTGACTTTACTTGTAAAGAAAAGGAAATTAATTTCTTATTTACATATAATTAACCATAATTTAATTTCATTAAAAATAGGCTACGGAAAATTACTTATCTGTAAAATAAAACTGTTTTACCTTGAAATAAACATAATTATAAGAAATTATCATGCCCTTCATAAAATAAACTATCCTAAAAACAATTACGTATCTTGTCCCATCAAATATGTTACTTCAAAGTAATTATCACGAAGAAAATTTGCACTTTTATTATTTTATGTTATAATCTGTACTTTTATTATCTTTTATGTAATTCCAAAACAAATCATGTATACTTATGTTTCTAAATCAAAACAATATATTTACTAATTTAAATGATTATAGATTTCATAAATTAATTTATGCATAAAATGGTGAATTTAAATTTGCTGATTTGATTGAATAGTTATTTTGGAATTTGAAATTACGTCAAAGATTGTTTGACATTTTAAGCTTTACTTTCACAGATGGTTATTTTTATTATCTGATATTTTATTGCACATCGTCACATATACAAAGATTGGTAAATTAAAAGGGAGAACAAGCATGGCATATTTAATTTGAATAATATACTTAAAAAAAAATTTATAATTTATTTTAAGTATTTTATTGAAATTAAAATTCATAATTCTTAAAATGTTAAAATGAGAAAACATTAATTAAGTAATATTTTGTGTCATATTTAATATTCTTAAACTAAAAATTAAATGAAAAAACTTCAGAAAAATTTATAATTTTTTTTTCAGTTTTTCATTTAATTCTTAATTTAAGAATATTAATTAGAACGCAAAACATTACTTAATTATTAGTTTCTCATTTTACCATTTCAAGAATTTTGATTTTAAAATTTTCATTTATTTTCAAACTGGCATGAATTATTTAAGACTTATAAAAAATCAGATCAAATTAAAAACCATTACATTCCATACAAGCAAATGTATGATGAAACAATTTATAAACTTGTTAAACATGCATTATTTTAGTTTTCAAAATGCATATTTTATACCAATGTAAGACATCATGTTGAAGAATATAAATGCAAAGGAATAATAGTTCTGAAAGTACTTTATAATTTTTGTTTTAGAAAGAAAAAAGGCTTATATATATACATGTTGAATACATTATGGTAAAGAAACATCAAAAACATATACATTTTATGTTTAGTATATTTGTCAAAAAATACAAAATATTATATAGACTTTAATATATTTGTATCATAAAAATAAAATAATATCTTCTTATATTACCTTCTTCAAAAATCCCTTCAAATATATATATATATATATATATATATATATATATATTTATATATATATATATATATACAGGGAGCTTCATAATTTGTTTACACACTTTGACATCCATAGAAAATTTATTTACCGTTCTACAAAGTTAAATTTCAGGAAAATAGAAGGCTGAAAGTCCAATGTAAATGAAACATAAATAACAAATGTTAATACTGTTCAAATTGGTGACCTGCAGCATCAATACAATTCTGAGTACGAGTCACCACTGATTCTGTACATCGTATCAAAACGTCCAATGAGATTTCTCTACACACTGCTTGAATCTCATTCCAAAGAATGTCTAGGTTACGTGGTTTACGTTTGTACACCTCATCTTTTACTGTGCCCCACAAGAAGAAATCCAGTGGTGTAAGGTCTGGAGAGCGTGCTGGAAACTCGATTGGCCCCCTGCGTCCTATCCACTGGCCCGACAAATTTTGATCCAGGTAAGCTCGTACGTACCTGTGATAGTGCGGCGGAGCACCATCTTGTTGAAAATAAAAATCATCATTACCGTATAATGCACGAATGGCAGGAAATATGGAATCAGCAAGCATTGTTAGGTAATTAATACCAGTTACAGTGCCTTCAAATTGAAAAGGTCCAATGAGTCCCCTTGAAGACAAACCGCACCACACATTTACACCAGACAAATTTACATCTTTTTCAATTGTAATGTGAGGATTTTCTTCACCTTAGTAAACACAATTGTGCCTATTGACAGTTCCCATGTTGTCAAACGTACGTCCCCCATGTTGATATTACAAATTCCAACTGATAATATAACATAGAGGGACGATTATGCTGGCACCTGGCGAAGAAATATAACATTAGCCTTGTAGAGCGGGAAAACTACAATAGTTTAAAGTGTGTATACATTTTTTGAAGCACCATATATATATATATATATATATATATATATATATATATATGTATCGATCCATTCAATTATGTATGCATATATGTACATAAATTAATACAAATGTTATTGAAAGGAAATGAATGGATATATATACATTATTTATATTGTATATATTTATTTTAAATTTTTAAATGGAATCAAAACAATACTTTCAATTGATACATTTGAGATTCATTAAAGTAGCTATCACTTATTTTAAAAATTTCCTTATTCCATTGTTATGTCAGCAGATATTGTTTACATTTTGCAGCGAATAAAACAGAATGCTTTGTTACTGCTCGAAGCACATTTTTCAAAATGTACTTTACATTAAATATAAAATCATTGTATTTTAACAGATTGTTTCCTAACAAGTTTATTGTCATTAATTGGGATAATTGTTAACTAAACATGTAAATATACATTGATGCAATCAAAATAAAGTACAGCAAAAATATACTATTGTAATTAAAACCATTAAATAACGCATACATTATTCATATATTATTTGAATAATTTATGTCTATACCTACTAATATATTACTAATATTATAATATTTTATTTCTTTTAAGCATTGTTTTAGAGTTTTTAAAATTGCTTTAATAATAATGGGTACGTTATAATTAAGTAGGTTACATATTTCTTTTACTTAAAAAAGTAATTATTTTCAACCTTGAAAGAAATTTAATTATGTTGAAATCAATTTCCAAATTCTAATATGCCCTGAAGTCATTAGAAAAAAAAAATTAAACCTTTTAAAATAAACTTCTTCGTTTTGTATTTACTATGATAAATATTTAATTGATTTCATATCAATGCATAATCTTTTAAACAACTTTCACTTAAGACCCAAACTTCTACGATCCATTTAATTCTTTTTTTTCCAAGAAAATACTTTCAAATAAAAATATATCCATTATGGTGCACAGCTGTTCGAATTAAAATCCCCCATTTTTGTTTAATGTTTTCAAGTTTACGAATTCCATTGAAGGATAATAGAAAAAGCACTTAAAAGACAGTATCTTTAAACTTACTTATCACCCACTTCTATGGGTTTTGTGAGGATACTCTTACTTTCTTAGTTCTTCAGAAACTCTTCCTTAATGAGATCTTCTTTTTGAAGTGGGGCATAAAAGTAACCTCCAATGTTGTGTCAAAGAATATTATACTCCCTCGAGGAAGAGCTTATAAAATTTTCCAAGACAAAATACTTTCCCTAAAACGATTTCTTTGCCCCAAAATAATGGTTTTGAAATCACATTTCTTCAATATTGTTTTTACTCTACTAATATAACCTTAAATATTCCTTTCTTTTATATATATATGTACATTTCCTTATGTGTAATATTTCTTTTATGTATACAGTTTATCTTTTCTAAAATAAATATAAGATATGATAAATGATTTACGAAATTTGTTCTACGAAACTGTGAAACTTTTTTTTTAAAGAAAGTTAGGGGTCATAATGTCTACTAAAGTTTAACTATATTGATTTCATTATATATTACTATTTATTACCAAACAAATAATTCTTAAAATAGAGAAAATTTATGTTTAATATTTTAACCACTTACATTTTCTTTTTATATAAAAAGTTGGTAAAAAATCACTTAATTCTTTTATTCCATTATTAAATACTAGGAAATGAAATAAAACAAATAAGTAGATTTTAAGTTTAATTTTTAATTTTTTGCATGTATAAAAACATTTAACTTTAATTATACATTACTACCCCGAGTTATCTCAGGCAAACAGAAAACTGTTAAATGTTTTTTTTTTTTTTTTTTTTTTTTTTTTTTTTTTTTTTTTTTTTTTTTGTATTTACTTCAATACGTATTACTATTTATTACCAAACAAATATTTCTTAAATGACAGAAATTTTATGTTTATTAATATTTTAATTGTGAATACCTTTTATTTAAAAAAAATTGGCAAAAATATCCTCATTTTATTCCATTATTAAATACTAGGAAATTTAAAAAACAAATATGTAAATTTTAATTTTAATTTTGAATTTTTTTCAGGTATAAAAATATTTTATTTTAATTATACATTACATTACTATTAGTTATCTCGAGCAGATAGAAAACCGTAAGATATTTGCTTTTGTATGATAGTTTTTGAAGCAAGGGACAATACAAAATGATAATTTGCATTCTAAACACAAGTATCTGGTCTCTATCTTTACTGGTTTACCTCTGGAATACCTTTTTAAAAAGCATAAAGAAGCATCTCTTTGGATTTGACTTTTCTTAGTATCAGAAAAAATATCTGAAAAATATCTTGAAGATAACCTAAATCGTGAAAGGCTCTATTTTATTTTTTGATGAGGTAGAAACCTCATCAATATGGTATTTTGAAATTAATTTTGAAACAATTTCTATTCTAGATTATTTAGGTGATGCTGAAAACTCAGACCTACAGTACAAAATGTATGAATTCCTACAACCTAAATCCAATAAATGGAATAAAAAATTTTTGTAATATTATCTCATTTCCTTAATATATGCATTTCCTAAATGCTGGTTGACTTTATCTACACTTTCGATTTTGTCATTGCAGTTAATTATACATTTAGGTCTTTACTTTATCTTCCTTTATTTGTTTGTTACATCCTGTCTGCACTTCTATAGAATATATTGTGGAAATTAGACTAACCTCCTTCATATCATCCCGGTTTCATTACAATTACAATCCCTCAATGATACCAAAAATTTCTCCTTTTGGTACTGTCTTTGTAGATCTCGAAGTAAAACTTTTTTGTTCAACTGGTGTGTTCCACACACATCAGTCTTCGTAAGTAAGCCAAATCTGGCCATTTATAGAGATTGTCCATGGTAAAGTAATAGTCCTTATTCAGAAATGGTTTAGTCTCCACTCTTAAAACGCATAACAACAAACTCTTTATTAAACATGCTCTCTTCAAAGACATAAACTGTACCCATCCGAGTCTAACTTTATAAAGCAGTAAATTTTCATTTCCTTTCTATATCTTGTGCCAGTAAAATTGACCTCTGAAATTTCTAAAGTAAATGTTGCAGAATTCGATATATCGTATTTAATTTCCGTCAAGGATGTGTATTTGCATCAAATGCAGCATTGTTGCTGAAGTCCAAGTTTTGCATTATCTGACAAAGTGGTCTTGTTTTCACAATACGATAGTATTATTAGCAGATTTTTACTTCGATTACCTTGCAGATATGCTTTCTTTATTACACCTAGGAGAATTGTCATTCCCGAAAAAAACTCTTATTTAATCTGAAGAAATAGAATATAGTTAGTATGCAGTCTACAAGCGTATATTCCTGCATACCAATTAGTTCCGATTATAATAGTGTTTATCAATTCGTTATCAAAGTACTTGTATAAAAATTCCAAAATACTAAATATATCAAAATATAAATTTATACCAGTGTTAATAGTAAAAGTAAAAAGAGCAGGTGAAGAGAAACACTTCACAACATCAGCTGACGACAATTCGTATCATTCAAAGTCACTTGAATTATTGTATTCCGCGTAAGGCACTTACAAAATCACTTCCAAAATCATCAAAGTCCATCTCTTCATAATCACTATCTAAAGAGTCATCGTTTTCACAACCTTTATATATCATTATTATTTTACTCTGTTTTAAAGCAACAAACCTTCCACTGTATATATAAATGAAAGAAGCACGTGATTCATCTTGCCAAAACAATTTCAGAACTCTCCATAATAACTTAACAATTTGATAAAATATAATTCGAACTGACAGATTTAACTTCCTAGAGAATTATATGGACAATAGTTAACTGCGAAATTTACAAAACCGAATGAACTCGGGATAGTCAGTAAAGAACTGATTTTTATTTTGTGGAAATCTCTTACATTTTCCAAAAAAATTAGTAAATTATCTTAAAATAAGTAATTTTACGTTTATTTCGTGTTTCTACAATTGAAATTAAGAAAAATAAATATAATAAAACAATAAAATAATTAATTTAGTTTACCATAAATCGTATACAGAGTAAATAATGAGTTGTAGTACGTTACGAACACTATTGCTAAAAATTGAAACCATAATGACTTATTCAATATCAATATTGCAAATTGTTTATTATAAAAATCTTTTCCATAAATTCATTCTATTGTTCAATAAATAACTAAATTAGTAACCCCAAATAAATTTCACTAAAATTTTATGAATTAACTTGTCCACAAATTACACATAACTTTTTTTGAAATTTAAACTTGGGTTTTATATAAATATTTTGGAAAAAAATTGAAGGAAGAGAAATAATTTTAATATATGACAATTGAAAACCATAAAGAATTCTGCTAGGAAAATAAAGGTTGAAGTCATGTTTCACATTTATCAAAGAAGTCTGAGGTGAAACAATTAGTTTAAAAAAGAGATACAAGTACAGCAGTGTTATATATTGAACATATTTCTGCCAAAAATGCTTTTAAAAATGCAAAAGAAACGTCATCAATAAATTTCCATTTGGACGAATTTATCTAGCAAAGATTAACATAAATATAAGAAGGGCAATTTTCTTCCATATTGCAAAATCATTTTGGAAGCTTTAATCAACTTGGTATGTTTACCCTAAGCCACAAATAACACTAATACTTTAAAAAGAAGGAATCTGGCAGTTTATGAACTTATATTGAGTGAAAAAAACCATCTAAATATATAATGAAAATATTAAATAAAGATAGAACTTATGTTTCTTCTATTGATATATAAACAAAAAATCACATGTATTTAATTATGCACAGTAAATGTGTATGTAATGAATGAAGTTATACATAAATTTTGCTAATTATTTAAAGTTTTAGTTAACAAGATTATAAATTATGCCAAGCCTTAATTAGTAGAGCTGTCATTAAATAATTCACATTTATATCACTATTTTAACTTAAGTTTATTAATGACTTATTCAACATCATTTTCATTGTCTTAATTTAGTTTATTTTATATTGTATTTCTGTTAATTTTTGAAATTCCCATATCTAATAGAACTTAAATTTTGTTGACTGCATGATTTTGGAATACTTATATTCAACCTAGACCATAACAAATCATTAATTTTATTTTATTATAAGATATTTTAAAAGAAGCATTCACTTGTGCAAAACAGCATTTGCAATTTTCACATAAGAATTTAAAACAGTAATGGACAAAAGTTTCTGATATTGTCAAACCAATATTCCAAATATATAAATTTTTTTTAATATAATTATATGCAGAGATATATGAGGCTGATGAGTTTTTCGGTAAAAGGAAACAAGAATTTTTATAGTAAAACCAATTGTGTAGATTAGTTTATTGAAATATCAGTTAACATGAATTCAGTATATTTAATGAAAATAATATACTGAATAATAAAATTGGTTTTACAAAAGAAACATTTCCTCTATTTGAGTAAACATTTATCTGGTCTTTAACAAAATGCATTTCTAACTAAGAAAACTTGGAGCTAGTAGCGAAAAAAACATATATTAATAAAATGAACCAAGTACCAAACTTCATTTTTATGCATATAAATACTGTAAAAACAATAGAAAAATGTACAAAATAAAAATTTTGAAAAATTAATTTACATTTCAAAGGAAAATAGAAAGTTGAATCTTATTTTGATATATATACAGTATTAGAAAAAAATACATTCTGACCTTCCCTGACCAGCCAGACGACGGATCTAATGGTTAAGATTACTTTTGCAATCATATTACATAGGATTTAGATAATGTTTATTACATGGTTAAACAATATTTATTTTATTTCCCCACATCACTTATAGATATCACTAAAGTTTGTATAGTTCACATTCCTTATTCGATAACCATCTCGATCTCAAAGTCAAATCAAATAAAAGACAGCCCATAAAATAAAAGGCAAAATGAGAAAATTAGATTATTTTATATGTGTGTTATATCCAAGCTTTCAAAAACAAAACTCAGAAGTATTTTAGATAAAACCCGCAGCAGTTAAAGAAATTGTATTGCCAATTATTTCAAACGTATTCTGCGACTTTTTATGCAACTTTATATATATATATATATATATATATATATATAAACTTTAAAACTATTGTTGTTGTATAAACTATTAAATCTTTATTCACAGCAATGCATATTTTATTTAAAAATTACAGTAGTTATTATTTTTTAAATTAAACATTAACTAATAGTTGCATTGTAAATATTTTCATGAAACTTTTAATATATAATAAACTTATTAAATAATCTATTATCCATTACTTTCTATTCGTATTAAAAGTGTATGTTCCAAATGAAAACGGAAGCATAACTTCCACAAAGAATACTATTAATCCTGAATACATATTTACAGCAGATGTCAAACAAATAAACACAATTTTCTAGAATTTACTATACAATAGAAATGTTGAAAATAGAATAACATTTAATTTCCTTCATCAGTCATAAGTAATATGTTTTGCTATTTGCATATCAATTGTCAGCTTCTGCATTTATGATTATTTGTATAAAAGCATTATAATTTTTAAGTATTTATAATTTTAAATGATATGACTGCGTATACATCAGATTAATTTGAAAATATTTTTTTTTCCTATGCAAAATATTTTTTTTTAATTATAAATTTTATTATTACTTTAATCCTTTATAAAATTTAATCATTTTAGAAGATATTATTGAATAAATGCAACTTTTCATTAACAATAAACATCAACTTCAAAAGAATTGTATAAAAGTATGTATATTATATAAAATTAAAAAGTAATTTATACGGCAAATATAATATACATATTGTAAAAATTTAAAATATACTCCTCAACTCATTCTGATTGAATAATTGTTAATATTTAAAGTTTACATTGAAGTTTATAGCAATAAATAAAATAAAATAAATAAGCTGAAATACAGTTGCACAAAAAAGAAAATAAAAGTAAAGAAATATATTGTTTATCTTTTCATCACTTTGAAAAGTAATTTATAGCTAAGGTATATTGAATGGCCGAAATCGTATATTGGGTACTTCAATATAGACTAAAACTTAAATCTTAAACATTTTCTTATTTCTTATTATCCAGCCTACAATGTAGCTCAAAATGGATTGGAATGCTTTGTAAGCACCAAAAAAACTAATTACCTTATCTAAACTAATGATAAATAAAGAAAAGTAATGATGTTTATTCTAAGGACATGTGAATGATCATTACTCTTTTCATATATTTTAATTTTCTAATTATTTTATGTTATTTTTTAAAATAAAAGGTGATTAAGTTCAGCGAAATAATAATAATAAAAATTTCACATATTTGTTGAATATATGTTGGAAATAAAAAATTTTCTTTTAATTTAAATACAAAAAAAATGGTTCATGTTTTTTTATTGTTTTGAAACAAAAATTATGTTTGATCTAAATTTATTCAGAAAACCAAATGTATTTGATTAATAATCAAGTATGTTTGAATCAAGTATATTAACTAGAATCAAGTGTTAATATAACATTTGAATACTATGAACAACAGCACCTACGACTGAGATTAAAAATGTGTCGAAAATATCCATTTACTGGCGAAATGTTATGACCTATAAAATTGCTCCATGGTAATGCATGATTTATTATTACAAAATAAATAAAAAAAACATAGTTTTAATGCTTAGTTAGTAAATATTGCAAAACCTAGTGAATAATTTCAATATAGGCACTTAGAGCTATCGTTTGTTTTACCTGATGCATAGTATCTATTCTTCTGTACATTTTCAGGCAAGCATAAATAGCCGTTAGGTTGTACTACATAGCCTTAAGGTTAACTGATTAGGAATAATCGCCCATCGATAAGTGCCACGAGATTTTGAGCCCCAATCGGTGACGAAGTTACACCAGAGCTTTCATCGTCATCTCTACATTCACACCACATAAGCGGAAGAAAATGAAATATTCATCATTATTATGTTAAATGTCATAGAAAGATTTTTGAATATTGTTTTGTATTTAATAGTTTAAAATATGAAATATTTTTCATGCACATAAATTTAAAGTATTAATTTTAATTATTATATCGGATCTATAACACTTTTAAATTTGAATATATCAAAGAAATTTATTTATGTAAATTTTAATGCTTCATGTCATTTGCAACTTTAAATTATTTTAATTTATTTTTTTAAATAACTAAATTATTTTACATTTCCTATAAAATTTACATTTTTAACATTTTTATTTTTAAAATTTTTAGCAGTTAATTAGTTTTTATTAGAAATTAGTTAAGAAGATGTTGAAGCTATTAAATATTTTTTGTGTTTCTAACCTATTTTTAACAGTATTCATACACAAAATATTCATTGTTAATAGGTCCTAGAACGTTTAAAACTATATTATTAACATGTTTTATTAAAACTATAATGGACTAAACATAGAAATCATAAGCTTTGAAATACAATATGCATTAATGTGTATGCATAGAGTTTCCTGCAAGAATTAATGTATTTCCCTTGCTATATATCATTTCGGTTTACCAGCAGAAAAATAAAGATGATACAAGAGTTGAGATGATAAATTGCTTTAGTTGTTTGCATGAATATATTTTTATCCCAAATAATTCCAATGCTAACAATCCCAAGATAATTTTTCATATCTATGAATTTATTAAATTATATATATATATATATATATATTATTAATACAATCATTATAGTATTTTATTTCATTTTAATTTGTTTCTTATACTGATGTTAAGCCTATAAGCACTAAAATACTACAACATCAAATTATTTCCAATAGATAACATTCTTCCAGATAACTTATTTTCTTTAGAAATATATTTTGATATTGTATAAAAATAAAATTAAAGGAAAATTGCCAAAGAAAAAAATATCATGTCTTCTAATATTAGTAAAGAGGGAAAATGCATTAGTTATTACTCTAAGAACCAAATAATAAACTGTTATCGTTTAATAGATCGTTTATAAGATCCAATAACTATATATTAATAATATATAATTATTTGATCTTATATTCCTATAAATCATTATTATTTCTTTCTTTACAATAAGATTCTGAGTAAAATTATAAAGTTTAAATTCTTTACTGCCTTATGTAAAAACACAAGTTAAGCAATTTAATATTAATTTGTATAAATTTACCTTCATTCATTTTCATGATTAAATAAGAAATAACAAAAAGTGCCATATGAAGAACTGTACATTCAATTAAATTTAATCTCATATTTTTAAAAGTTAATTTTATTATTGTCTTTCATAGATTAAGCTTATTTTTTAACTAAACGATTTATTAAAAGTTGTATTTATGTAGAATTAATCCCAAACTTTAAACACCGGGACAATACTTTCAAAACTAAAGTTCTATATAAAATTACAAAACATTTGATTTGCTTAAAAATTGAGTTTGCAGACAGATGTTACGTCATATTAATCAATTACATTTTCTTGAAATAAAATTTAATGAAATTTTAAAAAAAAGAAAAATCTATTAAAACAGAGTTTTAGTTACTAAAAATAATTTATTTTTAATATTACTAATGTGTGTGATTAAGCCAAAAATTTTTAAATCT
>JAPDSC010164039.1:0-32795 GCA_026290005.1 Latrodectus geometricus
CACCCACGTGTTTGCCGTGCGTGGAGACCCGTGTCCCTGGAAAGGAGGGTCCTGGTAATTGAGGCCCCCAGAGACCAACACATTACTTTGGCCTCTGCTTCAGGTAAACGGGAGGTGTGCTGTGGTCCTCAGCACATCAATCGGCTTTATGGATCAAGCGATCGGTACATCTGCTGGATGACTCGTTAAGGGTGGAGGCCATCACAGGGATGTACTGTGAGCGTATAGGATCTGGCTAGCACTGGTGCAGCTGGTCTGCATCCCCTTGTTGGACTCGGTGGTGGGTGGTGCGGTCAGGTCCCGAAATTTTAAATAATTCAAATGGAAAATAAAAATAAATCTTTCCTCCCACGGGAGCAACAAATAAGTAATATAAATTGTAGACATTTTATTATGAAAAGAAAGGAGGGAAGCTTCGAAAATGTATCCCCCTTTCTAATTGAGAAAGGAATATCGGCTATTGTTGGAGAGGTGATAAATATATGAAAAGTGCGATCGGGTGATCTTATGATTGAGGTTGCGAGTGCTGTTCAGGCACGTATGATAATAAAGATGAAACATCTTGCCAACTTAGAGGTAACGGTGTCGCCACATGGTAGCCTCAACTTTTCGCGTGGTGTTATTTCCGCGAGGGATTTGCTGTTTACGCCGACGGACGAAATTCTGGAGAACTTACAAAATCAGAAGGTCTGTGCTGTTGAACGCATCACAGTCAGAAGAGATGGACAGTTTATAAATACTAAACATCTCATTCTGACTTTTGCGACGCCAGACCTTCCGCAGAACGTTAAAGCTGCATATTTGAATTTACCCGTCCGGCCTTACATACCAAATCCCTTACGATGTTTTCAGTGCCAACGTTTCGGACACTCGAGAAATGCGTGCAGAGGCAAACTGACCTGCGCTCGTTGTGCAGTAGTTGGCCACGACAGTTCGACCTGCACTGCGAAGGAGGCGTGCGTGAATTGTCACGGAGACCACCCCTCCTATTCTCGAAGTTGTCCTACGTGGGTACTCGAAAAGGAAATAACCACGTTAAAGATCACGACGAAGTGTTCCTACCCTGAGGCTCGACGACAAGTTACCTCTCGTTGCCCTAAAGCTGGAATAAGCTACGCAACCGCAACAAAAAAGATCACCAGAACGATTTGCACACAGACAGAAATGATATCACCTCCCTTACCAAAATTACCCCTTTTAAAACCAACATCAAAGCCAAAAGTATTAAAATCTCCTAATTTAAAAAGAGCTCCAACTTCAAAATCAAAGGCATTTAAGGCTTTAAAATTAAAATCTTCAAAGGAGGGTTCTATTAGACCCTCCATATCCACCCGTAGAGCCTTATCCTTGGAGGCTGACGCTGTTTCTCTACATCCCTCGGATGAGGATGTATCGTTTGAGGAGATGTCAGATGACATGCCTTCCAGCTCCGAGAGAGGAGCTCTTCAAATTAAACAATAACTTCCTTTGTTTCATGGAACTGCCATGGTTTGCGTTCACATCTTGATGACATCAAGTCTATAATAACAGCTTATAACCCCGCATGTGTAGCACTTCAGGAAACTTTCCTGAAGTCCTCCATTAACATTTCTATGCGTGGGTTTAACTGCATTAGAAAAGACTGTGGTGACGATGGTGCAGTGTCTGGTGGTGTTTGTATATTAACATCCAATGACTTCCCCAGCACTGTCCATCCATTAAATACTACTCTACAGGCTGTAGCTGTCAGAATTCATACGACATGTTTGATTACAGTCTGTAGTCTGTATTTGCCACCACATGATGTCATCCGCCAAGAAGAACTTGATACATTAGTTGATCAGCTGCCTTCACCATATTTGTTATTCGGTGACTTTAACGGCCATAATTCTTTGTGGGGAAGTAGTCATACGAATTCTCGCGGTCGTCAGATAGAGCAGTTTATTTCTGATAACTGTCTCTGTCTGATAAATACCGACGAGAAAACACATTTCCACACACTTACAAGAACTTTTCATTCTCTCGATCTCGCCATTTGTACTCCATCACTCCTGCCATTGTTAAATTTAACAGTAGGAAATGATCTGCATAATAGCGATCATTTCCCGCTTGTCATCTCCCAGACTGGAGGTAGTAGTGTAGGACAACGTCTACCTACTTACGTGTACAGTCGGGCAGATTGGCCTTTATTTACACAATTGGCAGTCATTGATGATACAATGGTTTTGATCGAGGATATTGATAATGCCGTTCATAAAGTCACTGAAACAATTATAAGTGCAGCTGATTTAGCAATACCTAAAAGTTCTTCTACAATAAAAAGACGTTGCAAACCATGGTGGAATAATGAGTGTCAAAAAACTTATAAAAAACAAAGAAAGTTATGGGGGTTATTCCGGAGATACCCCACAACGGAGAATTTAATTGCCTTTAAGAGAGCAAAAGCATTGGCTCGCAGAGCTCGTCGTCAAAGTCAGAAGGAATCTTGGTCTCGCTATGTTTCTTCCATAACATCTTCTACATCCAGTAAACAGTTGTGGAGAAGAGTAAAAGCAGCCAATGGAATTTATAAGGAATTTTCAATTCCCATATTAAAAACCGGAGCTGCTATACATTCTTCTCCTAAGGAAATAGCTAACGTCCTTGGTGAAAGTTTTGCTAATGTCTCAAGCACTGACTCTTATAGTCCTTCGTTTCTAAGGACTAAGAGTCGTGCTGAGCGAAATCCAATTCGTTTCACTCATGGACAAGCCTTACCTTACAACTGTGAATTTCGGATGTCAGAGTTGAAGAACGCATTACAGCAGACTCATAATACCAGTCCTGGACCTGATGGAATCAGCTATCTTATGCTTCAAAATTTAAGTCCAGACTCCCTATTGAACTTATTACTCTTGTTCAATAGGATCTGGACTGAAAATAAATTCCCATCCCTTTGGAGAGAAGCAATAGTGATTCCGATCCTAAAGACTGGTAAAGATCCTTCTAATCCTTTGAATTATCGACCTATAGCTCTGACGAGTTGCTTATGTAAGACTCTCGAACGTATGGTCAACGCCCGTCTCGTATATGTCTTAGAAAAGAATAACTGTATCCATATTAATCAGAGTGGCTTCCGAAAAGGAAGATCCACTCTCGATAATATTACATTCTTGGAAACGCAGATCCGCAATGCCTTTGTGCGGAGAAATCATCTCGTTTCCATTTTCTTTGACATAGAAAAGGCTTATGACCGTACGTGGCGTTATGGAATTCTCCGTAGGATTCATGATTTTGGCTTTCGGGGTAATCTGCCGATATTCCTCCAGAATTTTTTACGCTCCCGTGATTTTAAAGTCCGTATTGGAACAACCTTTTCCAATACTTTTAATCAACCTGAAGGTGTTCCTCAGGGTTCAATTTTAAGCGTAACTCTTTTTAGTTTATTCATCAGTAACATTCTCCATCATCTACCTTCATCTATTAAAAGTACTTTGTTTGTTGACGACCTGCAGATATCATGTCAGGGGTCCAATATGCGTTTAATTGAGAGACAATTACAAACTGCTGTAAATAAATTAGCTGCATGGTGTGCTGAAAATGGCCTTTCTGTATCTCCTGGTAAGAGTAACTGTGTCCACTTCTGCAGGAAGACAAGCCTGCATAATGATCCAGTGATTCTTATTAACAATACACCAATACCTGTAGTCAATGAGGTAAAATTCCTCGGAGTGATTTTCGACAAAAAATTAACCTTTCTTCCGCATGTTTTAAATTTGCGGAAGAGGTGTGAGCGATCGCTTAATATCCTCAAGGTGTTATCAAATACATCTTGGGGTGCAGATCGCTCCTCACTCCTTCGGGTTTATCAATCTTTGATTTTATCCCGAATTGACTACGGATGTGTTGTATATGGATCTGCAAGGTCTTCCGTCTTACGCAGATTGGACACTGTTCATCACTCTGCCTTGAGAATATGTTCAGGTGCATTTCGCACATCACCCGTCCAGAGTCTATATGTGACATGCCATCAAATACCACTAGACCTGCGACGAATGCAGCTGTCTCTCAATTATTACGCTAAAGTTATGTCGACCCCTCATCATCCATTACGATCCATGGTTCCAAATGCCTCTATTAAAAGACTATACGATGCTCGTCCAATGAGCATCGCACCTTTTCTCACACGAATGAAATCATATTTGTCTTTGACTGATCTACGTGATTTGCGGATTGTATCACCTAATTACTTTGCTTATCCGCCTTGGTATAACCCAACACTTGATTTTATTTATTCCTTTATTCAATATGCAAAATCTGACACAACTCCTATTGTCTTTCAACAGCTATTTTCTTCTCATCGCTGTCAGTATCAGTCATACACACCTGTATTCACAGATGGTTCAAAATCAGCAGGACATGTGGGCTGTGGAATTATCATGAATAATACATCTTTCAGCTACAGCCTACATCCATCCTGCTCCATCTTCACTGCTGAAGCAACGGCAATTTACTACGCTCTTCAGCAGGTGAATACGGGTGATGATCGTCAATTTTGTATATATACTGACAGCTTGAGTGTTTTGGAAGCTTTGAGAGGCAATAGTTTTAATAATCATCCTGTTGTGTCAAGAATTTTCAGAGTATTGGAATCCCTTGCTGGCAAGGGTTACAAAATTTTATTTTGTTGGATACCAAGTCACGTAGGTCTTGATGGAAATGAGAGAGCGGATGCAGCTGCAAAAGCTGCATCAGGTCAAATCTTACCATCAGTTCCGCTCTCTGATGTGAGAAGGGGTGTCAAAACATTTATATATTCCCTATGGCAGGAATCATGGAATTTGCAGGTTGTCAACAAATTACATACTATCTTCTCATCCGTCACCTCATTGTCTGTTTTACCGCTACGAAGAGCAGATGTTATTTTAACTCGCCTTCGTATCGGACACACACGTTTCACACACAGACATTTGTTTTTAAGTGAATTAAATCCTTGGTGTGAAACGTGTGATGAACCATATACAGTTGCTCATATTTTAATTTCATGTCCAGTTTTTAACGTTTACCGTTTTAAATTCTTTTCCTGTGACCTTTTAACCATGCATGATTTAGTGGGGGAGTCACCCCACCGAAACCTTTTTTCCTTTTTAAGGGAAATTAATTTCCTTCATTTTATTTAAATTTTATGAATTTTATATAATTATACTTATTTCGATTTTAAAGTTAATATATACAACTATTTTTGTGTTTTAAATTTTTAATGTTGAGTTTGGGTTTTGCCAAAAATCTACCAATTTTCTTTAAAGCTTAATTTTTGGCGCAGCTTGTCCTTTTTGGACCTTGCGCCACAAAACCCAACCAACCAACCAAACAACCAAAACACACAGGCGGTGTAAACCATGGTGGAATAAAGAATGTCAAAATACTTACAAGAAACAGAGGAAGTTATGGGGGTTATTTAGGAGATACCCCACAACGGAGAATCTTATTGCCTTTAAGAGAGCAAAAGCATTAGCTCGTAGAGCTCTTCGTAGAAGTAAGAAGGAATCCTGGTCCTGCTATGTTTCTTCGATAACATCTTCAACATCCAGTAAGCAGTTGTGGAGAAGAGTAAAAGCAGCCAATGGAATTTACAGGGAATTTCCCATTCCCATTTTAAAAACCGGAGCTGCTATACACTCTTCTCCGAAGGAAATAGCTAACGTCCTTGGTGAAAGTTTTGCTAGTGTCTCAAGCTCCGACTCTTATAGTCCTTCGTTTTTAAGGATTAAGAGTCGTGCTGAGCGAACACCAATTCGTTTCAACCATGGACAAGCCTTACCCTACAATTGCGAATTTCGGATGTTAGAATTGAAGAAAGCTTTACAGCAGGCCAATAATACCAGTCCAGGACCTGATGGAATTAGCTATCTGATGCTTCAAAATTTAAGTCCAGACTCCCTATTGAACTTATTATATTTGTTCAATAGGATCTGGACTGAAAATACATTTCCATCAGTTTGGAATGAAGCAACAGTAATTCCGGTCCTTAAACCTGGTAAGGATCCTTCAGAACCTACAAATTATCGACCAATAGCTCTGACGAGTTGCCTTTGTAAGACTCTCGAACGTATGGTCAACGCCCGTCTTGTATATGTCTTAGAAGAAAATAAATGTATACATGTAAATCAGAGTGGCTTCCGTAAAGGGAGATCCACTCTAGATAACATTACATATTTGGAAACCCAAATCCGCAACGCTTTCGTGCGGAGAAACCATCTGGTTTCCATCTTCTTCGACATCGAGAAGGCATACGACCATACGTGGCGATATGGTATTCTCCGTAAATTATACGATTTTGGCTTTCGGGGTAATCTCCCGATATTCCTGCAGAATTTCTTACGCTCCCGTATTTTTAAAGTTCGTATTGGAAGCTCTACATCCAATACTTTTATTCAAGCCGAGGGTGTACCCCAAGGCTCTATTTTAAGTGTCACTATTTTTAATTTATACATTACTCACATTCTTCATCTTCTATCACCTTCAGTATATGGCACCATGTATGTGGACGACCTGCAAATATCTTGCCAAGGATCGAACATGCGTTTAATTGAGAGACAACTACAAACATCTGTTAATAAAATAGCTGCATGGTGTGCAGAGAATGGCTTCAAACTTTCTCCTAGCAAGAGCTGCTGTGTCCATTTCTGCAGGAAGACTAGCATTCACAATGATCCTGTTATTCATCTGAACAACACTACAATACCGATGGTCAACGAGATCAAATTTCTTGGTGTTTTGTTTGACCGAAAGTTGACCTTTCTTCCGCATGTTTTACATCTGCGGAAGAAGTGCGAGCGATCGCTTAATATCCTCAAGGTGTTATCTAATACATCTTGGGGTGCTGATCGCACGTCACTCCTTCGAGTCTATCAAGCAATCATTTTATCTCGTATTGACTACGGTAGTGTTGTGTATGGATCTGCTAGATCTTCAGTTTTACGCAGATTGGACACTGTGCATCACTCTGCTTTGAGAGTCTGTTCAGGCGCATTCCGCACATCACCCGTCCAGAGTCTTTATGCCATTTGTCAACAACTGCCTTTAGACCTGAGACGAATGCAGCTGTCTCTCAATTACTACGCAAAGGTCATGTCTGACCGACAACACCCTTTACGTTCCTTGGCTTTTACTCCTGCATTAAAGAGATTGTATGATGCTCGCTCTCATAGCATCCAACCTTTTCTCACTCGTATTAAAAGTGATCTTTCCTTGACAGACCTATGTGGTGTCCGTTTCATTAAAACGGACTTGCTTTTACATCCACCTTGGTTTGATCCACAGATATCTATAATTAATAACTTTATTCAGTTTCGGAAATCGGACACAACTCCTACGATTTTTCAACAGCTTTTTTATTCACATCGCTGTCAGTATTCTTCTTATACGCCTGTATTCACGGATGGATCAAAAACTGCAGGACATGTTGGTTGTGGCATTTTCTTCAATAATAGGAGTTACGGCTGCAACCTCCATACGTCCTGCTCCATCTTTACTGCTGAAGCAATGGCAATATACCAAGCGCTTCAGCTCGTGAATGCAGAAAATTACTTTAAAATTTGCGTATACACTGACAGCTTGAGTGTTATCGAAGCGTTGAAAAATTCGAATACATATAATCATCCTGTTGTGTCCAAAATTTTCCAAACTGTAGATACCCTTGCTGGCAAGGGATATGATATTAAATTCTGTTGGATCCCAAGTCACGTAGATCTGGAGGGCAATGATAAGGCTGATGCAGCTGCTAAATCTGCATCGGCTGTACATCATCCATCTGTCCCTCTTTTCGACGTGAGAAAGGTTGTTAAGAACTTTGTTTTTTCTCTATGGCAGGAGTACTGGAATATGCAGGTCTCCAACAAACTACGTGCCATATTCTCATCTTTCATTCCATCATCAGTTTTACCGATACGAAGAGCAGATGTCAGATTGACTCGCCTTCGTATTGGACACACACGTTTCACACATAGACATTTGTTTTTAAGTGAACTTAATCCATGGTGTGATACGTGTGATGTACTATATACAGTTACTCATATTTTAATCTCATGTCCTGTTTTTAACGTTTACCGTTTTAAATATTTTCAAACTGACCTTTTAACCTTGTATGATTTAGTGGGGGAGCCACCCCACCGGAACCTTTTTTCCTTTTTAAGGGAAATCGGCTTCCTTAATTTTATTTAAATTTTATAAATTTTGTTTTACTTTCATATACTTATGCTTTTCTTGGATTTTAAATTAAATATATACATTTATTTTTGTATTTTAACCTTTTAATGTTGAGATTGGGTTTTCCCTAAAATTTATAAATTCTCCTTAATGCTTAATTTTGGCGCAGCTTGTCCTTTTTTTTGGACCTTGCGCCACAAAACCCAACCCAACAACAACAACATATAACCCCGCATGCATAGCACTTCAGGAAACTTTCCTGAAGTCTAACAATAACATTTCTATGCGTGGGTTTCAATGTTTCAGAAAAGACTGTGGTGACGATGGTGCAGTGTCTGGAGGTGTTTGTATATTAACATCGAATAACTTTCCCAGCACTGTCCATCCATTAAATACTACTCTACAGGCTGTAGCTATAAGAATACATACAACATGCTTAATTACAGTCTGTAGTCTGTATTTACCACCACACGATGTCATCCGCCAAGAAGAACTTGATAAGCTGCCAACACCATTTTTGTTGGTGGGTGACTTTAACGGCCATAATTCTTTGTGGGGAAGTAGTGATACGAATTCTCGCGGTCGTCAGATAGAGCAGTTTATTTCTGATAACTGTCTCTGTCTGATAAATACCGACGAGAAAACATATTTCCACACACCCACAAGAACATTTCATTCTCTCGATCTCGCCATTTGTACACCCTCACTTCTGCCATTGTTAAATTTAATAGTGGGGAATGATCTGTATAATAGCGATCATTTCCCTCTCGTCATCTCCCAGGCTGGAGGTACTAGTGTAGAACAACGTCTACCTACGTACGTGTACAGTCGGGCAGATTGGTTTTTATTTACACAATTGGCAGTTGTTGATGATAATATGGTCATGATCGATGATATTGATAGTGTCGTTGAAAAAGTCACCGAAACAATTATAAGTGCAGCTGATACTTCCATACCTAAAAGTTCTTCTATAACAAAAAGGCGTTGCAAACCATGGTGGAACAAAGAATGTCAACAAACTTATAAAAAACAAAGGAAGTTATGGGGGCTATTCCGGAGATACCCCACAACGGAGAATCTTATTGCCTTTAAGAGAGCAAAAGGATTAGCTCGCAGAGCTCGTCGTAGAAGTCAGAAGGAATCCTGGTCTCGCTATGTATCCTCCATTACATCTTCCACATCTAGTAAGCAGTTATGGAGAAAAGTAAAAGCAGCCAATGGCATCTACACGGAATTTTCAATTCCTGTCTTGAAAACCGGAGCTGCTATATACTCTTCTCCTGCAGACATTGCTAACGTCTTTGGTGAAACATTTGCTAACGTCTCAAGTTCCGACTCTTATAGTCCTTCGTTTTTAAGGGCTAAGAGTCGAGCTGAGCAAATACCAATTCGTTTCAACCATAGACAAGCTTTGCCATACAACTGCGAATTTCGGATGTTGGAATTGAAGCGAGCATTACAGCAGGCTAACAATACCAGTCCAGGACCAGACGGAATCAGCTATCAAATGCTTCGACATTTAAGTCCAGATTCCCGGTTGAACTTATTGAATTTGTTCAATAGGATCTGGACTGAAAATGAATTTCCATTACTCTGGAGCGAAGCAATAGTAATTCCGGTCCTTAACCCTTGTAAGGATCCTTCAGAACCTTCACATTACCGACCAATAGCTCTGACGAGTTGCCTTTGTAAGACTCTCGAAAGTATGGTCAACGCCCGTCTCGTACATGTCTTAGAAGAAAATAAATGTATACATGTAAATCAGAGTGGATTCCGTAAAGGAAGATCCACTCTTGATAACATGACACACTTGGAAACCCAAATCCGCAACGCTTTTGTGCGAAGGAATCATCTGGTTTCCATCTTCTTCGACATCGAGAAGGCATACGACCGTACGTGGCGATATGGAATTCTCCGTTCATTATATGATTTTGGCTTTAGGGGTAATCTCCCGATATTCCTAGAAAACTTTCTATGCTCCCGTACTTTTAAAATTCGTATTGAAACATTTACATCCAATACTTTTATTCAAGCCGAGGGTGTACCCAAAGGCTCTATTTTAAGTGTCACAATTTTTAACCTTTACATTAGTTACATTCTTCATCTTCTTTCACCTTCAGTTTATGGCACTATGTATGTAGACGACCTGCAAATATCTTGCCAAGGATCGAACATGCGTTTAATTGAGAGACAACTACAAACATATGTTAATAAAATAGCTGCATGGTGTGCAGAGAATGGCTTTAAACTATCTCCTAGTAAGAGCTGCTGTGTCCATTTTTGCAAGAAGACCAGTCTTCACAGTGATCCTGTTATTCATCTGAACAACACTACAATACCCGTGGTCAACGAGATCAAATTTCTAGGTGTGTCATTTGACCGAAAGTTGACATTTCTTCCGCATGTTTTATATTTGCGGAAGAAGTGCGAGCGATCGCTTAATATCCTCAAGGTATTATCTAATACATCTTGGGGTGCTGATTGCTTGTCACTCCTTCGTGTCTATCAAGCACTAATTTTATCTCGTATTGACTACGGATGTGTTGTTTATGGATCTGCTAGGTCTTCTGTCTTACGCAGACTGGACACTGTGCATCACTCTGCTTTGAGAATTTGTTCTGGCACATTCCGCACATCACCCGTCCAGAGTCTTTATGCGATTTGTCAGCAATTGCCTTTAGACCTGAGACGAATGCAGCTGTCTCTCAATTACTACGCTAAAGTTATGTCTAACATTCAACATCCTCTACGAACCTTGGTATATACTCCTGCCTTACAGAGATTATATGATGCTCGACCATATAGCATCCAACCCTTTCTCAGTCGAACTAAATATCAACTGTATTTAACAGACCTGCATGATGTCCGTTTTATTAAAACGGACTTACATTCACATCCACCCTGGTATGATCCACAGATTAATATTATTAATCCATTCGCTCAGTTTAGAAAATCGGACACAACCTCAACTATTTTTCAACAGCTTTTTCTATCACATCGCTGTCAGTATTCATCATACACGCCTGTATTCACGGATGGTTCCAAAACAGCAGGACATGTTGGCTGTGGCATATTCTATGCTAATGCCAGTTATGGTTACAGCCTTCATACGTCCTGCTCCATCTTTACAGCTGAAGCTACCGCTATTTTTCAAGCTCTTCAGCTAGTGAATACAGAGCAATTTAATAAAATCTGCGTGTATACTGACAGTTTGAGTGTATTAGAAGCGTTGAAAAATTCCAATTATTGTCATCCTGTTGTGTCCAAGATTTTCGGAGCATTGGATTCCCTTGCTGGCAAGGGTTATAACATCATTTTCTGTTGGGTCCCAGGTCATGTAGGTCTAGAGGGAAATGAAAAGGCGGATGCAGCCGCTAAAGCTGCAGAATCTTTACTCCATTCATCTGTCCCTCTTTTCGACGTGAAAAGGGTTGTTAAAAGATTTGTAAATTCTCTATGGCAGGAGTCCTGGAATATGCAGGTCGCAAACAAACTGCGTGCCATATTCCCATCTTTCATTCCATCATCAGTTTTACCGTTACGAAGAGCAGATGTCAGATTGACTTGCCTTCGTATCGGACACACACGTTTCACACACAGACATTTGTTTTTAAGTGAATTAAATCCTTGGTGTGAAACGTGTGATGTACCATATACTGTATCTCATATTTTAATTTCATGCCCATATTTTAACATATACCGTTTTAAATATTTTGCCACAGACCTTTTAACTTTGTATGATTTAGTGGGGGAGCCTCCCCACCGAAACCTTTTTTCTTTTTTAAGGGAAATTGGTTTTCTTAATTTTATTTAAATTTGTTGAATTTTATTCTACTTTTATTTACTTATACATTTTAGATTTTAAAATAAATATCTACATTTATTTTTGTTTTTTAACTTTTTAATGTTGAGTTTGGGTTTTGTCTAAACAATATAAATTCTCTTTAAATCTTAATTTTTGACGCAGCTTGTCCTTTTTGGACCTTGCGCCACAAAACCCAACCAACAACAGCAAACCATGGTGGAACCTAGAACGTCAACAAACATATAAAAAACAAGGGAAGTTATGGAACCATATACTGTCTCTCATATTTTAATTTCATGTCCATATTTTAACCTTTACCGTTTTAAATATTTTGCCACTGACCTTTTAACCATGTATGATTTAGTGGGGGAGCCTCGCCACCGAAACCTTTTTTCCTTTTTAAGGGAAATTGGTTTCCTTAATTTTATTTAAATTTTATGAATTTTGTTTTACTTTTATATACTTATTTCGATTTTAAAACTATTATATACAATAATTTTTGTGTTTTAAATGTTTAATGTTGTGTTTGGGTTTTGCCTAAAATCAATTTTCTTTAAAACTCAACTTTTGGCGCAGCTTGTCCTCTTTGGACCTTGCGCCACAAAACGCAACCAACCAAGCATCACAGTCAGACGGGATGGTAACGTTATTGATACGAAACACCTGATTCTGACTTTTGCGACCCCAGATCTTCCGCAGTACGTAAAACCTGCGTATATGAATTTACCCATCAGGCCATACATCCCGAATCCCTTGCGTTGTTTCCAATGTCAGCGCTTTGGACATTCGAGAAACGCTTGCAGAGGCAAACTCACCTGCGCTCATTGCGCTGTGGTTGGCAAAGATAGCTCGAACTGCACAGCGAAGGAGGTTTGTGTCAACTGTAAAGGTGACCATCCCTCCTATTCTCGAACTTGTCCTCAGTATTTGCTGGAAAAGGAGATCACCACAGTTAAGATTCAACAGAAATGTTCGTATCCTGAGGCGAGAAAACAAGTCACTTCCCGTACTCCTCAACCTTGAGTCAGTTATGCCGCAGCTGCCAGAAAAGTCATCGTCTCTACTTCCTCTGTCCCTCTTTTCGACGTGAGAAGGGTTGTTAAAAAATTTGTAAATTCTCTCTGGCAGGAGTCATGGAGTATGCAGGTCACAAACAAACTGCGTGCCATATTCCCATCTTTCATTCCATCATCAGTTTTACCGTTACGAAGAACAGATGTCAGATTGACTCGCCTTCGTATCGGACACACACGTTTCACACACAGACATTTGTTTTTAAGTGAATTAAATCCATGGTGTGAAACGTGTGATGTACCATATACTGTATCTCATATTTTAATATCATGTCCTGATTTTAAAGTTTACCGTTTTAAATATTTTACAACTGACCTTTTAACTATGTATGATTTGTTGGGGGAATCACCACACCGAAACCTTTTTAAGGGAAATTGGTTTCCTTGCTTTTATTTAAATTGTATTAATGGTCATTTTACTTCTATTTACTTATATTTTCCCAGATTTTAATGTAAATTTATACATTTATTTTTGTGTTTTAAACTTTTAATGTTGAGTTTGGGTTTTCTTTAAAACTTATATATTTTCTTTAAAGCTTATTTTTTGGCGCAGCTAGTCCTCTTTTGGACCTTGCGCCACAAAATCCAACCAACAACAACTTGTTTTAACTCTTATCGTTTTATATTTTTTCAAACTTATATTTTAACTCTTTTTGATTTGATAGGGGAGCCAAACCACTGAAACCTATTTGCCTTTTAGAAGGCAATTGGTTTTATCCATTGTATATAACATTTTCTATGATTTCTCCATTTATGATAATTTTAATTAAAATTTATACATTTATTTTTGTATTTTAAATTTTTTATTGTTGAGCTTGGGTTTTATATATTTAAAATTTTAATTTTGGCGAAGCTTATCCTTTTTGGACCTTGCTCCACAAAACCCAACCAAACAACAACTGTCAGCATTCATCATACACGTCTGTATTCATAGATGGTTCTAAAAATGCAGGGCATATTGGCTGTGGCATATTTTATGCTGATAACAGTCATGGTACGTCCATCATACGTCTTGCTCCATCTTTACTGCTGAAGCCGCGCAGTTGGTTTTATTTAAACTTTATCGTTCGAGTTTTGAGGATTTTCATTTTAGCATTCCTTTTATGATTTATACTTATTTAAATTTTAATTGAAATATACCATATTTTTATACCTTAATGTTAAGCTAGAATTTTATGTGTTATAAAATGTAAAGATTATCTTTAAATTTTAATTTTTGAAGCAGCTTACCATTTTTTGACCTTGTACCACAAAACCCAACTAATCTGACCAATTGTTTTCTCTGCAGATTATTATGTAAGCTTTCATCAAAGAGAAGAACATAATTACTAACGTTCTTAACTTTGTATTTCAATAAAGTGCTACTCCAAAAGCTTAAATAAGCACACTTTTTTTCAGCACAACTGAATTACTATGTAATAGCACTGTCTGGAAACGTTGCTTGTTAAAGGCCACTGTTTAAGGTTAGAAGTTAAAATCACCCATAGAATTTCAGCCTTTAAAACTTTTTTTGAAGAAACAAATGAATCTAAAAGTTTGCTTTTGGTCACCTTCTTTTACAGGATCAGTAGAAGTAAAAAAATATTTTAAATGAGTAGATTTTTTTAAGAGATACAGCCTGTTCTAATAAATATATGATTTTTCCCTTTCATTACACATATGGAATTTAAATGCCGAATATCTTATATTTCTAATACAGAAGTATTTCTTGCATAACAGACAATGAGAATGGCTTTTGCAAGGTTTAGAAAAAACACAATCTTTATATGGTTTTTCCCGAGTCCACCGATCATAGAAAAGACACATTCCACCATGCATATTCGTTAATTTATTTCAGTCTTTTATTTCAATGATAAGCAAATTTATCCTAATTCACTGAAATTAAGCAAAATGTCTTCCTTGATGAAAATTGCAAGTCAGAAAGTATATTTTAACTCAAAAATTTTATACTTAAATATTAATGTTTTAAGAATTTTACACAATATAAGACAAACAACAGCAAATAGAAAAATAATTAATTAAAATCACTGGTCTTGATTGCACAATATATGAATCTTGTTTGGTGATTACTTCACATAAATCTAAATACTACTAAACTGGATTATCAGGAAAATATCGTGGCTGAACCCCAGATCTTTCAACAGTGGTAATATTAAAAACTAATACTCAATTAGGATTTCAGACAATTTCATAGAAAATTTTGAAATATTTTCTAGAAAAAAATAAATGCATTAAGGAAAGAAAAAATTCCAGGAATTGTGTGAATCCTGTAATATGACTGGCCAGCTGTCACACACAGTGCAAATGTTTCACTCATAAACCTCAATTGTAAATGAAATATATAATGAGCAATGTATTATTAATTTGAAAATTTCCCTTAATTTTAATTATTATTCCTCCATTCATTTGAAAATATGTTGTTTTCCAAAATTTGATTTCTTAGTTTTAAAATTTTAATCTATTTAAGCATTTTACAAGTAATAATATTTATATAGTTTGTTGACTATATAATTATAATGCATAAAATTTTTACAAAATTTAAATATGTTAAAGAAACTCTTTAAGAGACATTTATTTACTTTTGAAACAATAAATTCAACATAACTTGTTCACAGATCTATTTGCTTCTCATTATATGCAAGAGAAATATTAAAATTATTTTCTTAAATTATTAGTTATATGATGAAATTAACATAATGTATTATAAATGCTACATTTTCAAATGACATATGGAAAGAAATTTTGTGAAAATAAAACTTTTAATATTCAATAATTAAATTACT
Organism: Latrodectus geometricus; assembly: GCA_026290005.1. Lineage (NCBI taxonomy): Eukaryota > Metazoa > Arthropoda > Arachnida > Araneae > Theridiidae > Latrodectus > Latrodectus geometricus. Next base: position 15,828 of record JAPDSC010164039.1, read on the forward strand.
TTGTTTACATTCATATAATTTAGAAAGAAAACAAAAAATTTTTAATTTATCTTTATTTGAACTACTGTGTAAATAGTTTTACAACATATTTACATAACAATAAGAACACTTTGGGATCTTTTTATCACATTTAAAATGGCTAAACATTTACATATTCCATGTTTCGAAATTCTAAATTTAATATCTTAACTAAACATTTAAAAATGTAATGAATATTTTATTATAATACATATATTTTTACCAATTTCATGCACTGTTAATATTCAATGTCAAGAATGCATTCTTCTATGCTACTGTTTCTACATAATTCATCCATATATCCAATATTACATTTTGAATGTGAAGCTCATACAAATGTTAAATCTATAAATATTTTAAACATTCATTTTTACATATGGCTATAAGAACTAATGGAATGTCAACATTTTTAACAAATTCATTCATAGATCTCACATGCATAACCTAATATTGAATTATTTGACAAACTGGTTTGTAAATATTTAACATATAACACATGTGTATAAAAGTGCTTGTGAAAAACTGCATTTAAAATTTTAATTTTCATTCATGAACTCAACATAAAAAGTATAAAACCAATTTTAAAAATAATTATATACAAGAATATTGTTTAAAATTAAGTTTAATTATTGATCATAAATATCATTCAATTTATTACAGTGCACAACTTTCGAAACAATTTTCTTTACATTCTGTAAAATTTTTTATTTAATTTAAATGGGAAAGTCTTTCACAGTATCTCACAATAAGAGTTTAAATTATAAACATTTATGCATTGAAAAATATGAATGATCTGTGGATAGTTTACATATATATAAATTAGCATATAAGGAGTTCTTTATATATATATATATATATATATATATATATATATACAACAAAATAAATATTTCATATAGCATGCACAAGAAAGTTAATGTTCTTTAAAAATTCAAATTAAATTCACATTTGCAATGATAAAAGACTAGATTGCAATCAACAGTAGTGTGATTGTTTATATAAGTAAATAAAGAAAAATAATTTCAAATGTTGATAAACAAACTGAAACAATTAAAGGAAAACATTTCTCTTATAAAATCATGCATATAAAAATACATACAGAGAAATAAATAAAAAGTATGTAATATAAATCATGTACCTTTACAAGAAGTACTCTATAAATGCAGAAAAATGAAATAAAAGTAACTGAATGTTCTCATACCAAGATAAAAAGTTTACAAGATCACAGCCTACACAGCTTTGTATCCACAAAAAATATATGGCAATAAGTATGAATTGAATGATTTTATTCTGATAAAAAGCTCAAAACAGTTTAGTAAAATTTCTACATTAAGAACAAATCATAACTAATAAAAGTAGTCATTAAAATTGCTATAATTCAATATAATCTAAACATAAATGGGGAATTCTAAATTAAATCAATAAATTGTTTTTCTTACAGAATTTAAGAGTATTTGTTTCTGATAAATATTATCATTTAACTTAACTACATAATTAAAAAGTTTTTATAGATAGCTGTAAAAAAGTTTAACTTTTTACTTTACTTCAATTATTATTTAAATTTTATCTGTTTATTGGCTTGAAAGATGATAAATACTGGTGTTAAAAATTATTCTGCAGTGAAATATTAAGTTAACATTATTTTTTGTAATATTAAATTTGATACAAGAACACTACCTCAATCATTTTCTGCTGTTTGAGCTTGTTTTCAAGTGTAATTTATAAAATAATAAGTTTACTTTTGTACATACAGCGAGTTGTTTTCATGTAAATAATTAAGATCCTTTTCACTAGTTAAAAAATTATAATCTTGTGCATCACAGTAAACACTTGGTATTGGAGACAGGTCCAGTGACTTAGCTTCTTTGGCAAGCCTAAAAAGTATTATATAAAAATTAATGCATTTTATAGACATATGCATCTCAATTAGTTATAAATTCAAAAAATTAATAATGCAAAAAATAAATAATAAAGCTTATGTTAATTTCAAAAAATATTTGAAATTAACATAAGCTTTATATAAGAAATAATATAAAATCATTTTCATACTTTAATCATTTTTTAAAAATTATTTTAATAATTTTTCCTTCAAGTTTTAATGATTAAAAAGTTGGAGCAATGACACTGATTTTTCTTAAATATTCATTAAAATTAATATTCAAGTAAATATAAGTAGTTAAATTTTTTAAGTTAAATAGACTATTAATAAGAAATATTTTTCATAGAAAATAAACTACTTAAGATTATAATCTAATGTTAAATAACCAATTTAAAGCAGTGGCCAATGAAAAATCAAAATTTGTATACAATAATTTTATATTTGATAAACTTCCAGGCAGATAAATTAACAAATAAATTAATAACAATTAAAGATAACAAATATTATAGTTCATTTCAATTTCTTTACAATCAACAAAATATTTAACCAATAACATTAAATCATTGGAAGATTCTACTTTTCACATTAGTCACTTTTCGTAGAAAAACATTAGAAAAGAACCTTCAATTTAAAGTAGTTTTCAAACAATATAGGTTTATTTTTGTGTGGTTTACTGGATATTTCTGCACTGTACAATGTTTAAAACTAGAAACTCAGCAATAAAAGACTGGTTAAATGTATAAGATGGAATGGATTAAAAATTCAATAAATGTTTATGTAAAAGATTAAAATGAATAAAAGTTTAAATAGAATTTAGAAAACCTATTGCACATAAAAATGCAAACAAATTTCTATGTGGTTCAAGCCCAATTAAATTTGTGCTGTTAAAAAATACAAAGCATAAATCATTGAAATTAAGACAATTAAAATGTGATGTACTATATATTGTACATTACATGTGTCACAAATCGGAGAACTATGATACAAGAATAAGTGCTTGTGCCTAAATCGAGTATATTCAGTGCAAAGATGTGTAAGCTTTACTTCAACCATTCACATAAGAACTGGAAATGGGAGAATGCGAGTATATATATACATTATATAATTTCTTGTTTGTTTGCAAATCCCATGTTTTCTACCAGTGGGAGGAAATAAAGTCTGATAATTTGTTTAATGTCAAAAAATGTTAATGCTTTATATAAAAGGTCAGTGGCATTTTTAGCAGCAGTATCTGCAAGCTCATTCCCAGCAAAGCCAACATGACTAAGAACCCAACAAAACATAATTTAAAATCTTTTACTCAATATCCATAAAATATTTAATATTTCCACAATAACTGGATGACATTCGTCATTAAAATGGTCTAACTGTATGATCACACTCATGCTTTTGGTATAAATATGGTATTTTTTATGAGTGTTAGATTGTTCCAGTTCTTCTAGCACATAAAATTGCAACAGCTTTGGCTATGTAAACAGAATATGATGCATGAAGTTATATTCGTAAAATGTACTTCTATTAACAATCCCACAACCAACATAACCACTTGATTTTGAGCCATCAGTGCAAACAGGAACGTAGGAGCGAAATTGATAATGAATAGTAGGAGGTATGAGAACATCTGTTGCAAAATAAGAGGAGGTGTGGCTGATTTACTGTGTCCAGCAAAGGGATTGATTAAGTTAACAAAAGAAGATTTCCAAGTTGGAAATTTCAGAGAATCTGTAATTTGGGTTTGTAAATCGGGGAACTCAGATGAAGACAGAAATCCTCCTTAGGAGCAGACAATCATGGAACTCAAAAGGTGTTGTGATGCTGATAACATTTTAAAATTATAATTTAGAGATAATTGCTTACGTCTCAGATCAAGAGGTAATTGGTCACAAATCACATAAAGGCTCGGAAAAGGAAAAGTCAGGAATACCCTAGAACAGATCAGCAAAGCTGAGTGATGTTCAGGGTCTAACTTGCCTAATACACATGATCTACCTGATCCATAAATTGTACTACTGCAGTCAATTTGATATAAAATAACCGATTGGTACACATGAAGTAATGCAATACGATCAGCACAACAAGAGATATGAGAGAGTACTTTGAGAATATCAGAGGTAGGAGTACTGAAATTTTTTTCAGGACTTTTTTCAAGAAATATCAGGACATATTTTAATAATTAAACAAAACCAATGTTACTTTTACATATCAATTTCTGTTTTATGAACATAACATATTTTAGAAAGGAATATATTATTTAATCAATTCTGAGTTTTTTAATACACAATATGAAAAATGATACAGAAATTTAAACTCTTTACATTGAACATTTTCTGAAAATTAATAAGCTACATGATAAATGCTTTAAATTACAGTAAATTTATGTATAATTGGATAAAGTTAATTTTGAACTAGATGCATTAGCATTTAATCCTGATAATTCAATACTGCATTTTTTTAACTTATCATTCACAGATGCAATCTCTGCATTAGCAGCAGACAGCATCATTTGTCCAACATTCACATCATTCATATTATCATCACTAATTGCATATTATAACTTTTTTGGTTGCATCATCCAAATGTTTTTGAGTTACACACTGATTATGAAGCAAATTTTTCTTTTCTTTCTCAAGTTCATTAATTTTTTCTCACAGGTGCGATTATTTAAGTTTTTTATTCACGAGTAGCTTCTATATCTTCCTCATCCTTTCTTTTCTTCCCTAATTGTGTTGCATCTTTTGATTTTTCCATATATGATGCATATTCTGCATGAGATTTCTGAATATAATGCATCATTTCTTTGGTATATGGAATGGAGGAAATAGAATTGCCATGCATTCGTATAACATCCTGACAAATACGTAAACTTTGAACTGCTAATTTTGATTAAAAAGCTCTCTCCTTTTTCACAGTAGAATTGTTGGGGGAACCACCCCACAGAAACCTATTTGCCTTTTTACGGGCAATAGGTTTTTTAAATTTTATTTAGTTTGTTGTACATTTTATATTCATATAATTATATACTCCTTTATTTATTTAATTTCTTTTAAAATTCTATATATTAGATTTTAATGCTATTATATACAGAAATTTTTGTTTTTTAATTTTTTTAAAATTGTTTGGGTTTAAAAAAAAATGTGCAAAATAAAAATTTTAGTTTTGGCGCAGCATGTCCAATTTTGGACCTTGCGCCATAAAACCCAACAACATCACTATAGAATTGTTAGCTGAAAAACCTCTTTCTGGTTGGGAATTTACATTTAATAACGACAGACTTGCTTTAACAACTCTAGAAGGAGTAGAATATTATATATAACCACCAGCATCTTTTATATTGAAAACTGCATTGCAATATTTACAGATATTTTGGTCATAATGATAATCATTCAAAATCAAAGTCACAACTTCACACATGTAAAGAATCCATTCTTCATTCATCTTATCAAAGTCTGAAGAAGTTTCATTCACATGAAGAATATGTTGAACTAATTTGCTAAATGAACTCCTAGACTCTACCTTTTTTCCATTATAAGGAAACAAACACTGGAGATCTTTGAGTAAAGGATTTGTTATAGGAAGTTTTTGAAGCAAATGCTTTGAAGTTGCTATGTAGCAGCTTCTGACACTTTGTAGAAATGTTGTTTTATTTGTAAGCTCTTCCCGTATTGCTGTTGCAAAATGACCTATAACAATCTTGTTTAAATTTAACCAATTTTTTTCCTAAGTCAAAATAAATTTGTAGCAACTCCATTTTTTTCATAGATTTCTTCTGGATTTAAAAACTTAAACATAATACTGCAAATAAGTTCATTTAACTTAATATACATCACATGTACTAAATGTTTGACTTTTTGCATTAGAAGTAAATATGGTTCGAAAGTTTTATAAAAAAAAATTAAACAAAATGCAGATATACCCTAATCTTAGGATCTTTCAAATGTTTTATAATCCGAAAATGTCTATCAGAAAAAGGAGGTTTCGACTTTTTAGGTATTTTAACAGTGAAATATTCCTTTGGAGCATCATATTGCTCAACAATTCTCTCACAGACCCCAAAGTTAACCAACGGCTCTTGACATGATGAAGAAAACTGTCTAGCTAAGGTTTCTTGCAGGAGATAGTTTGAAAAATTGATAATTATTTACAGCAAATCCATCAATACTACAATCAATTTTATCAATACCATTATGTAGTGCTCCATGGATTATGTGTAAGCAACATGTACCCAAATCAATTAGTAATGGTAAACTTTGTTCTTACTCAATTTATTATTTATTTACTTTAAAACAGCTAAATTAACTCTTGGTCCATCCATTGACAACTCTAATTTTTCTAAATTCAAATCATTATTTACAATAAAATTTTTACAATTTTATTAGCTTCAGCATGCTCTAAAAAAATGTGATTTGAGGTAACAAATGACTTTTTTTTTTATAGTAGTTTCATCGAAAAGTAAAACAAAGTGTGAAGTGCCGTTAATCCGAAACAAAAGAGTTTTGAAATATGAACCCAGCCCAAAATCAATCATGCATCTGACTTTTTTTGTCAGATAATTTGAGATTTTTGCTACAGATGAATCATCAAAAATTTCTCCATAAATGTTAGCTAAATCATTCAAAGATGAAAAAGAATAATTATTTTTTATTGCTCCCAAAACTAAAATGGTTTCAGCTTTAGTAATTTTTTCTGATGTCATTTTGGGAAGCAATGATTTGTTGTTTACCACTACAGTCAATGTCGAGGATTCATATGAAATTGATGATTTGATATTAAACAGTATTTGATTCTTGTAACAGTTAACAGCTTTTTTGTGTTTTAATCCATCTGCATAAGCAAGCACTTGTCTAAAACCCATATTTAAAACACTAAATTTGCTTTTGCATACGAAGCACTCTGCAGAATGAACATCCTCAACACTTCGGCACCATGTCTTAATTGGGCATTTATTGCCATCTATCAGTTCCAACCATTTATCGGAAAATTTAGTTTTTTTTGGCATTTTTAAAAGAAAATTGTTTTTAAAAAATAAATTCTTTACTTGCTAATAAACGTTCTTCAAAATCATTCAAAATGGCGCAATAAGATTTTCACGCATAAACGTGGGCGAATAATTCTCATAATTTCGCATTCATTGTAAATAGTTCTGCACTACTTTAAATAGAATCTTTTGTCTGTAAAGGCATAAAATAGAATTTAATGCTATACCCAAAACTAAATTTTTTTGATGTCAGATATTCGAAACCAATGGCCGAATATGAGGTGATAATGATGAATGTTTGGCAACTATATTTCTGGTTTGAAAGAGAACAAAAAAAGGGGGAGAAATTTCTTTCTTGTTGCATAAAAAGCAGTTGAAAGAAAAAATATATTCCACTGGAAGAAAAATTTACTGCTGAAAAATAAAAAATTAAGGAATTCCAGGATTTATTTTGAAAAATAAGGACGTTTTTTAAAAAATCAGGAATATTAGGACAACTCTGAGCCTTTGAATATTTAGCGACCTTATACATCAGTAGCATGCTTAATTTCCTATCATCTTTAGTTCATGGCACAATGTACGTACGTGACCTGCAAAGGTTCAAACATGCGTTTAACTGAGAGACAATTACAAACATCTGTAAATAAAATAGCCGACTGGTGTGCAGAGAATGACTTTACATTATCTCCTAGTACGAGCTGCTGTGTCCATTTTTGCTAGAAGAGCAGCATTCACAATGATCTTGTTATCAAATTGAACAACACTCCAATACCTGTAGTCAACGAGATTAAAATTCTTGGTCTGATATTTAACAGACAATTGAACTTTCTTCCGCTTGTTTGACATCTGCGGAAGAAGTGTGAGCGATCGCTTAATATCCTCAAGGTATTATCAAATACATCTTGAGGTGCTGATCGCTTTCACCGATTCGTGTCTATCAACCAATCATTTTATCTCGAACTGACTACAAATGTGTTGTCTATGGATCTGCAAGGTCTGTTTTACGCAGATTGAATACTGTGCATCACTCTGCTTTGATAATATGTTCATGCGCATTCCGCACATCACCCGTCCAGAGTCTTTATGTGATTTGTCAACAATTGTCTTTAGACCTGAGATGAATGCAGGTTACTACGCTAATGTTATGTCTGATGGAAATTATCCTTTACGATCCTTGGCATTTATCCTGCATTAAAGAGATTATATGATGCTTGACAATATAGCATCCAACCTTTTCTTACTTGAACTGAAGCTCAACTCTTTTTGACAGACCTATATGATGTCCGTTTTATTAAAACGAACTTACATTCACATTCACCTTGGTATGATCCACAGACAAATATTATAAATGCTTTTGCTCAATTTAGAAAATCGGATACAATTTCGGAGGTTTTCCAGGATATTAGGAAATTTTCATCTTAGTCAATCTCATCGCTGTCAGTATTCAACATACACACCGGTATTCACAGATGGGTCTAAAACAGCAGGACAAATTGTGTGTGGCATATTTTATACTAACAACAGTCATAGTTACAACCTCCCTACGTCCTGCTCCATCTTTACAGTTGAAGCTACGGCAATTCATCAAGCCCTTCAGCTCGTGAATACAGAAAAACTTTATAAAGTCTGTGTATATACTAACACTTTGAGAAAGCGTTGAAAAACTCCAATAATTGTCATCCAGTTGTGTCCAAGATTTACGGAGCATTAGATTCCCTTGCTGGCAAGGGATATGGCATCATTTTCTGTTGGATCCCAGGACATGTAAGTCTAGAGGGAAATGAAAAGGTAGATGCAGCTGCAAAAGCTGCATCCTCCTTACATCATTCATCAGTCCCTATTTTCGACATGAAAAGGGTTGTAAAAAGATTTGTACACTCTCTCTGGCAGAAGTTATGGAGTATGCAGGTCTTAAACAAATTGCGTGCCATCTTCCCATACTTCATTCCATCATCAGTTTTACTTTTTTGACTGGCATTCGTATTTCACACATGTTTCACACACAGACATTTATTTTTAAGCGAATTTAAATCCATGGTGTGAAACGTTTGATGAACTGTCTAGAAGAAGTGTACTGTCTCTCATTTCTTTTCCATGCCCTGATTATAGAGTTTAACGTTTTATCTTTTTTTTAAACAGATACTTTAACTCTGTATGATTCAGTTGGGGAGCCACCCCACAGAAGCCTTTTTGCGTTTTTAAAGGCAATTGGTTTTATTTAAACTTTAAGTAATTTAAATTTCAAGAGTTTTATTTTTAATTTTATTTTATACACTTATTTTTGTATTTTAATATTTTAACATTGAGTTTGTGTTTTAAACAAGGTTTTATTTAAATTTAAACTTTTTGCTTAGCTTGTCCTTATTGGGCCTTGCGCCATATACCCAACCAACCAATGGGAGCCCTCAACCTTTTACAAGGCGACCACAATTAGGAAGAAAACAAAGAATAGGAGAAGAAAAAAAGAGAAGAACAGATCACTGTTGTACCTTAGTGATCTATCCTCTTTCTTCTTTTCTTTTCCTATTCAAACAATATAAGCAACCACAAGATAAATTAAAAGTCACAGGTATTTTATAAGGAATAGTAATATTTGAAAAATAAAAAGCTATGTTACTATGTGCTAGAAATAAAAGTAGAATAATTCATTACATGAAAATTTTTGTTTAAAAAATACTCACACTTTTTAATAAAATAAACATTTAAAAACCATATTTAACTTAGAAAAAATTTTATGAATCATACAAAGTCTTCACATTAAAAGAAAATCACAATCTCCAAAATATAGAAACTTTTGAGCATGATTTAAGGAAAAATTTATAACTTGGAAATTCTTAGTGATTTATAGTGTATTTGTAGCGAATTTGTCATGTTTTACTAATATTTTTCTCTGAAGTATGGCAAAATCTACTTTTAGCCATTGGCAGAAATTATGGTAAGATTACAATTTTCAACATAAGTCAAGGGTATATAAATTGCATGATACTCAGCATTATATATGCCGATAAGGAAAGACTACAAAACTTGCCTTACCTATTTAGCATTTGCTATGGTGATCATGCCACAAAACTCACATCTGATATTACGAACCCTTATGGAATAATTTTAAAAAATCATTAAAAGATGTGAAATGCAAAAATTTATGTCCGTCAAAGTCAATGAAATAAAAACCCACATGCTGTTGTTAATAAGAGCACAAAATCACAATGTCCGTGATAAGTTACAATTGAAAAAAATTTTTGTACAGCAAATGCCAACAAATCATCATTTTGCAAGCTCCTGTTACTAATACTGCAGGTATAGTTGAAACTAAATATTAATTCTGTTTCTGCTCATCAATTTCTACATTTATTGCAATATCCATTCATTTCTTGTATGTTTCTAAAAACATCCAAGCAGAAAGAAAAAGAAGCCAAGGAATTTCCAACATTCTAGGAGCAGATCCAGAAATAGAAACAAGTGTGATGCAGTTCTTAATCATGTGAAATCTTCTGGTACTATTCTAAATTTTGGAAAAAAGCAAAGGAATGCATTTCCTTTTGTTCTTTTGTAGAAGAGTCACAGCAACAAATGTCCTCCCAGTAACTTCATCGCCTTTTTGTAAGAAAACAGGTAAGAGCCTTTTGGTTGATTTGATTTCATATTCTTTAATCTCATTGTCCTACACGAACAAACTTATTCTATAAAAAATGTGTTTTTGTTCTACAGTACCAAAATAAACTTTAAATTTTGTAACTTTCTAGGTAAACTTTGGTTTATATAGAAATTTTACATTATTCTGATATTTCACATGATATCTTGAGAGAAAATTTCTTACAATTTTATAATATTAAACTTTAGTGTCTTATTAATTTGATTACTTAATTTAAAGCACCTGCAAAACTAAGATTCATAATATATTTTCTGTGATACGAAATTTTATCCCATTATTGCCAAATCACAGGTAAACATAGAAGATTAGATCCAGATAGTTAAAAGCTTGCCAAATCTGAAATATAAAATATGCTGCTGTTTCATCTTCATGAAAGATCATCCAAAAACAACTATTCACCTTTGCACTTAATTGTATAGCTTTTTAATATTATATGTATTTAAAATTTAAATTTTGGGATTTTAAAAAAAAATTTTTTTTTACAAAAATCAATACAAAAACCCTTCTTAAAAATTCAAATACAAGACTATAAAAATCAAATTAATAAAAAATTTCACACGTGGCTTTTCAATTTAAATTTAGTTTTTTAAAATGAAACTTGAATGCGATATTTAAGAAATATATTACTTTCTTTATTTAAAACTTGCATACAGCATTTAAGCATTTTTCATTTTCCTTGTGATACTATTATTTGTGCAAAAATTATTCAGATGAATTGAATCATTAAAAGCTTATACAATGAGCATAACTAATTTTCAAATTGAATGAAAATAGATTGAACAAATTTGAGGATAAATTTGTAAATGGTTATTGAATGCTGAAGTAAACTAATCTACAACTTTAATGTATATTATGATTTTTTTAAAAAAAATAAGTCATGTAATTCTAAGAAAACAATAAGTTTCTCATTTAAAATAAAGAATTAAAATTTATTTATAAATATATTCAAATGGAACATATTTTCTGCATTGAAAGAGCCTTGACAAATACAGAAATTAAGAATTTTGATGCACAGACTATTATATCTATCTTCTACATAAATAAAACAATTTCACTTCCTCTCATTTTTGTTTTGATATTACACATGCAATTTTCTTTTGTCACATTTTAAACATTTTGAGATAAAAAGTAAATATTAGTAAGTAAAGATTCTTGATATAGAGTTGATGTTATAAATGCTATGTTAAGAAGATTTGTGTAAATATTAAAGAGGTTTCCTCTTACAAGTACATTCCGTTCTTTTCATTTAAAAAAATTACAGATATTGTTAATATTCTACCAATATGAAATTAACGTATTTTCCTGTATATAATCCGCAGCGGCGTATAATCCGCGGCAATTTCTTTTTCAGCGAATAGTCTAAAATATGTAGTGCTGATAATATAGGTCACATAAAATAAAAAAATGCTCAGTAGGATTAAAAATTTAATAAATTGTATAGAAAAAAAGTATTTATTATGAAAAATATCAGTCTAGATCCAGTTCATCGCAAAGTGCAATAAATTTGAGATGAAAGCACGAGATCGATCAAAAGCGATAATTTTGAGAAGAGTCTTGTAAAACTTATCAATATTTAGCTTCTAATAATTTTTAAAACGATGTTGGACATATTTAAATTAATATATATTTGCTTCGTTAATATTTAAATGAAAGAAATGGATTACTTACAAATTGCATATTTTATACAATTTTTTTTTATTCCGCGCATGTTTTGTTTTTCACTTTACATTAACACATTTGACGCCATTGTTTTTATTTGCTTCCGCTATAGCTTTTAATTTAAAATCTGCTGTGTAATTTAAAAATTTTCGCTTCAATATGATGATATACGAATTTGAATATTTTCAAAACGAAACAGCTCACATCAAGGCAAATTGCAAAATGACGTTAGCGAATTTACAACCGTAAAATCTTAAAGAAGAAACGAATTCGTTTTTGAACGTAATTGCACAAAGCCGATTATAAGTTTAAATAACTCAGGTGTGTCCTGGTACCACCTGTTATTTATTTTATGAAACATAAAGAATATTTCTTTCAAAACTTTCTTGTAAATTTTTCTGATCGAGAATGTTTTTATCAGATAATCCGCGGCGGCGTATAACACGCACAACGAAATTCGGAACTTTTTTAACACATAATTCGCGGATTATATACAGGAAAATACGGTACTAGCAAAAATTTAGCAAAGTAGAAATAAGAATATTTAAAATGTTAGATTTTGAATTGCAATCCATTCAATCTCTTCATTAGAAAAAATTACATTATCAATATAAATTTAAAAAATATCATACACTAAGCATGCATTATAATTTACAAAACTAAGATATTTGCAAAATACTTAGAAGTAGAACATCTATGTTCAGTGTATGTATTTCCGATTCTTATGGATCCAAATGTTCTACAACAATTCTCTTAGAAAAACAAGATAAATTCAGAGCTAAATTCAGTAACTGAATGTAAGAACAAAAGATGTTAAAATATTTTTTAAACGCTTACCATTAGTTTTCTGAATCATCACTGCATGCAAGGGATGGGAGCAAGAAAATATGCATAAATCAGTACATTATACTAAAAAAATGTTTATATTAATGAATGATCAAATATTATCAACAAGCATACTAATTTAAAAAAAAAAAACCACTTTATGGCTTCTTCAACAATTTTATATAACCAATAATAGTAGAAGGAACAACTCTTTTTAACACATAATTGAATTTTAAAAATTAATTTTATAAAACTGAACAATTTTTTATTATTATTATTATTATTTAAGGACTTAAATTTATATTTAAAAATTAATATTATTAAAATAAATATTGAAAGAAATATTTAAAAATGAATAACACCCATTAGTAGAACTATTTAAAATTATTAAATCATTTGTTTAATCATAAAAGAAATACAATGTAATGAATAATATTTTCCACAAGAACATTTATCCTGTTATTTTAACTTAAAACTGATTAAAGAGAAATAAACATTTATTTTTATAGTTTTCTTTTATTAATCTAATGCAGTTTGGAAATGAAATATAAACTTAATTATAATTGAATGACTTTTTTAGTGCACTGAATAATCGCTGTATTTGTATATATCACTTTGAATCAAGAATTACAATTTCCATTTTATAAGCATATAAATTACTTTAGATAACATGTATAGAAAATATTTTTCTTCTTTCTAAAGTATACAAATAAAGATAATGAGTTAAAAAATTGTATCCAATATGTAAGCAAAACTATTATAGTTCGGTTTAATTTGTCTCTCACTGTCATCGTTTATGCATGAGGGCTAAATAAATTGGGACCTATGTTTAAAGTGGATTCAGAATTACTACAAACATCCATGCCCAAGGAGGGATTAAAAACACTGTTTTTAATTGACACACAAATTGAACTGAAGACCAGAACGCTAACCATTCAACTGCCAGATAAAGCTATTCGGAGAGGTAAAACTATTCGGAGAGAATACTTGAAACTCATTAAAGTCATATTGCTCAGAAAAATTTCAACTCATGATACATAAAATTTATTTAATAGTTATCACAACATAAGCAATTTGTAGCATACCTATCAATACTTATACCATTGCTTGAATGGGTTAAAAGTTTCATCTTCAAAACATAATGACTAAACATTGTTTTAATATTAATAATGTAGCACAACTGTAAATGTGTACCAAATAAGTAATAGTATATATTGCAATTAATATATAAATTTCATATTTTTCTTAAAGTAAACCTTAATTAATATAAAAAATTTTTATAATTAACTTTGAAGAATACTTTGTTTACTAACTTACACAATAAATAATTAAGAGTAAGATAATTTTAAAGGAAATTGAATAAGAGAAGTTTGTATTCTTACTAAACATTACTTTTTAAACATGTTACTTTTTAAAAAAAATTTCTTATCACTTTTTAAAAACATTTTCTCAATAACTGATAACACACTTGTATTATATTATTTCATTATTATTATATATTTAAAATAAAAAAGGGGCAGAACTTCATTCTTGAAGAAGCCTAAAGCAATTAATTCCAAATATTTACAATCGATATTTTTTCATATATAAGCATGCAAGAAATTCCAATTTTTAAAATATTTAAAAGTGTAGAAAACTGCAAAACAAAATCAAAAAGAAAAAAGTATTTTCAAAAATATGAATCAGCATGCAATTATTAAATTCTTATATTTAACTGTAAATTTTTTTTTATGCAATAATCAGTATGGAGTTAAGAAGAACACAATACAAATTAATAAATAAATTACCTCCTCTTTCTACCCAACAACCATTCAGCCACTCCTAAATAATAAACAGTTTGTGCGATTCCAAAAAGTGGTGCTATAACAATCATTCGACAGCCTGCTCCTTTAAAGAAAGCTAGAGGTCCTTCATTCTTCAAGATTTTTCTATAAAATTACATTTAGATAAATTTAAGTTTAAATTAATTTTAATAACAGTAAAATGGCTTTTCTGAACATGATACGATATTATTTTTTTACTTACATAAAAGCATCTGGAATCCCTGAGTATGTCATTTCACCACTAGCTTTCCGAAGACACTGCAATCTAGTTTTGACCACTGTCAAAAAAATAAATTATAATATCAGAAAAGTTTTAAAATGAAACAAGAATTCTATTTTTAATATTAATTTCATACAACATAATAGTGCTAAATTTCAAAGTGCTTTCAGCCAAGATTGAAATACTTTCCTTATTTGTAAAAGCTATAAATGTAAATGCTACAAGAAAATGTTAACTAATCCCATTTAATTAAAAAAAAATTTACTATAATTTATCTTCATCACATAAAAAAGACTGAAAAACAGAAGCAATTTTTATAAGTAATTCAAAAAAATATTTTCTCCGATGTGATGACATTTTTTTAATTGAAATACCACATTAGAGCTTACTATATAAAATGAATATTTCTAATTAACATTTTATCTCCAGTAAAAATCCTTTGCATGAATGCCTCTATATATTCAAATTTAATGTACTTAATTCAGGTTCTAAACTTAAAATATCAACAGTCTTTGTACAGATTCCCAAGAACTAAATAAGAATTAAGGAGTTTCCCAGGAGTCAAATTTTTCCAGGAAGTAGTGATTTATTTTACAAATTGTTTTCATCAAAATATGCATATAATTATGCATATGCTATATTTTCAATTAGATTTGTAAATAACAGAAATAAATACTGGTAAAAATTTATGATATTTTTATTGAAATTAACTTAAATAAAAAATATATTATAATTTTATGATTACTTCAAGTTTTCAATTAATTTCACTACAATAGAAAGGATTTCTTTTAAATAATTTATATTTTTTGCATTACTGAATTAGGTCTTGTATAAAATTATGGGTTGTTTTAGCTTTTAAACATCTTCATTAGATTCCTATTAATTTTATTGGGAACTTCAAGATGATGTAGAACATCTTTTCAAATATTCTTAATCAAAACAAATACAAATTATTACTTCAATTATAGATAAAGTTTCCAGGTCTAATTTCTTTCCAAATTATAATTTAATAAAAGTAATTCTAGATTTTTTTTTCTTGTTTACTTTCAAATTCTTTTAGAACTCCTAATTTTTCTAATTTATATTCCAGACACTATTCGATTTCTTTCTATAGATTTTCATATTTCTTAGTTAATTACAATATACAAAAAATTTTTGAAAAATCGTCAACTTTCCAATTTGAAAGCTTTGCTTTTAAATCATTAATAGTGAGTAATTCTCATTAACTGTTGCTTCTTAGAAGCACCATGACCACACTTGGTTAATTTTGTAATTATTGTTAATTTGGCAGTTTTCCAGCTTCCTCAGCATATTCTATTGCAGATTTTTCTAGCTCATTTATGTCATCTTCCAAACACTTCTTTTTTATATTAGTTCTTCAAGTGCTTTTAACTTTCTCTGTTATCAACTGCTTTTTTTCTGTTTTCATTTATCTAAATATATTTTACCTATCTTGATTTGCTAGTGGGCAGCACATCTTGGTGTATATACACTGGGAGGTTACTCATGATTGCCCACTTCTTCTATCATACTTCATTAAATTATGATTTCATTGACTTCCAATTGTTTATTATGTACCAATTTATTATATTTATTGACTCTTTTCTAATCTTCTGATTTGACTAGATGAGAGATTAGAAACAAATATAACTTATACTTTTGCCTGGCACCAGAAGCAAAAAACTAAGTTTTAATTATTAATTTGTTCATAAGTAGTAGTCTCCATTGCCTTTCACCTTTGGTTCATGGCATTATGTATGCAAATTACCTACAAATATTTTGCCAAGGGTCAAATATGCACTTAAGAAAACTAACCTTCATAATGATCCTGTTATCCATTTGAACAATATGCCTATATTGTAGTCACTGAGGTTGTTGTGATTAGTTTGTGATATTTGACCGAAAGTTATCTTTTTT
>JAPDSC010164039.1:32805-69043 GCA_026290005.1 Latrodectus geometricus
ATGCTTTCTTATTACATCTTGGGTAGCTGATCGCACATCACTTCTTCGAGTATATCAAGCACTCATTTTATCTCGTATTGACTACAGAAGTGTATTGTATGGATCTGCTAGGAATTCTGTTTTACGCAGATTGGACACTGTGCATCACTCTGCTTTGAGAATCTGTTCAGGCACATTCCACACATCACCCGTCCAGAGTCTTTATGCTATTTGCCAACAATTGCCTTTAGACCTGAGATGGATGCAGCTGTCTCTCAATTACTACGCAAAGGTCATGTCTGACCGACAACATCCTATAACATCCTCCTTTGGTCATTTCTCCTGCATTAAAGAGACTATATGATGCTCGATCGTACAGCATCCAACCCTTTCTCACTCGAATTAAAGATAAACTAATTTTGACAGACCTGTATGATGTCCGTTTTAGTAAAACTGACTTACATTTACATCCACCCTGGTTTGATCCACAGATTAAAATTATTAATCCATTCGCTCAGTTTTCTTTTATTTTATACAGATTGGATACTGTTCAACACTCTGCTTTGAAAATACATTCAAGCGTACTCCCCACATTACCCGTGTAGAGTTTTTATGCAATTTACTAACAACTGCCTTTAGCCCTGAGACGAATGCAGCCATCTCTCAATTATTATGATAAAATCATTCTGATCCTTATCATCCATATCCTTCCACAACTACTTCACCTGCACTTATGAGACAGTGTGATGCTCCTTCGCACAGAATCATTCCTTTTCTCACTCAAAGAAAATTAAGTCTTATTGTCTGACTTACGTGATGTCCGTTTCAACAAAATTACTTTTATTCACATCTACTATGATAAGATCCACAGATACCAATAATGAATCCATTTGCTCAGTTCAGAAAACCAGACACTAATGCTACTATTTTCCAATAGCTCTACTTAACACATCATTGTCTGTACTCATCTTACATACCAGTATTCAAATGTGGATCAACAAATGCAGGGCATGTTGGCTGATTTATAATAATTAACAATTATATCCATAGTTAAACTTTCATACAACTTGCTTCATTTTCACAGCTAAAGCTACAGCAACATACAATGCACTTCAACAAGAGAATGCTGTAAATTTACCTAAATTTTGCATGCATGGTGACAGCTTGATTATATTAGAAATATTGGAGAATATAAACAACTTTTCTTGTCCTGTTTCCAAGATTTTTGGAGCATTGGATTCCCTCGCTACAATATTTTTTGTTGTATTCCAAGCCACATATGTCTTGAAGGTAATAAAAATTTACAAGAGGGATTGAAGGCTGAATTAAAATATATGCAGCCATTAAAGCTGCATGTATTTCAATTCAGCCTTCAATCTCTCTTGTAAATTTGAGGAAAGGGGAAAAAAGTTTATTAGTTCTCTATGGAAAGAGTTGCAGATCTCCAAAAATATTACATGCCATCTTTCCATGCGTCACCTCATTATCAATTTCACTGCTACAAAATACTAGTGTTAGATTAACACATCTTTGTATCAGACACACACATTTCACACAGACATTTATTTCAGAATGAACTAAATCCTTGGTGTGAAATTGTGTTTGTCTTTTAAAATTATTTCTTTTATATATATATAAAAGTACATAATATGAAAAATACATATCATATTTGCCAAAAAAAATTTTCCATTTTTTTTAAATATCTTTATTTTAATGATGTTAAAAAAGAGTAAACTTAAGGTTTCAAATAATGATTTTCAGAAAGAATAATAAGTTTATAAAATATAATTATGATTTTACTTCAATTTTAGGTTTTCATATTACAGCCATTTTTTAGTGAAAATAAAGCAAAGCTATTATAAAATAAGACATACAGCCAAACTCTCATATTTTCAATTTCTTTTACATATTCTTATATTTTAACATGTATCTTAGTTAAATGTATTTCAATTTGAGAGAGTTAAAAAAAAAACTTTACACAGAAAAATTTTATTCAAACAGATACAGCAATTTAATTCAAATGATTAAAAAGTTGAAATACCCATCCAAATGCAATGATGATCCTTGAACTGTTTTAAATTCTATCAATGATCTTGATTAATGATTTGATGAGATTTTATGTTTAAAGTTGATCTTTCTCTTATGCTGTGAATATATTATTATATATAATATAAATAATATTTTTGAATATACTATTTTGTAATAACTTTTATCCATTATTTTGTGCACCTAAAACTGATATATTTAAGTCTGAATATTATATAATAGATTTCTATGTTGAAGTTAACTTCCTTAATTGCCACATATAATGTTTTGATTACTTCTCTACAGTAGATTTTGGCTTTAATAAACTTATTGATGTAAGATACTTATTCCTAATTGTATAATAAATTATTTCCAAAAATAGAATCAATGATTTTTTTAAAAAAATTTATTAATTAATGAAATTAATTATTTATTATGATCTAAATAAATACTAAGCATTTATGTGAATTATTAATAGCAAAAATTGTTTCTGAAGTTTCACTTACCATCAAATGGATTAACAGCAAAAGCTGCAGTGGAACCAGCTCCACATCCTGCTAAAAATGATGTCCAGAATACAGCTTCACCACTTCCATCTTTTTTGCGAGGGCCAAGTGCATTAAGATGTGCAAACAGAGGAAAGTATACCATAGAAAAGCTAACATCTCTCAACATTGTAGCAGCAGTTCCTTTGTACAAACCTGCAATACCCCTTGTTCGGATAAGCTGAAGAGCAATAGAGGTTGCAGAAGTAGCTGCAACAGTTCCACCTTCTGCTGCTCCTTTTGTAGCTAAAATTTAAAAAATATGGATGTGAGAAAATATGAAAATATAACAAAAATAAGCCATATTCAAAATCTAATGTTACTAAAATAAATACAATTTTAATCTTCATTTCTTTTGAAACATATCTTTTTTTAAAAGTGAATTTATATACAGTATTGAATAAGAAAGGTACAATGAAAGAATTATTAATATGGAAACCACTTATTATATTATTAATATGAGTATTTAATTCAGAAACAAATGATAAAAATTAAACAAATTAATGCCAGTATTTCTGTTAGATTTTTAAAATTTTTTGCTAATTTTAAAAATCTTAAAAATTGAAAAAAGAATAATTAATTGCAATCTAGTTATATTGAGTCAAATAGAATGTAAATAGATACAAACAGAAATATAAGAATGCATAGAAATAATCACTTATTAAATAAAATGTACAGAAATTTTCTCAAATTTTCACAATTAACTTTTTACATAAGATAAAGTATTTTACAATCTTTAAGTTTTATATTTCATTTTAATAAATCTTGTAATTGTTTGATTTTGGTTCCAAGGAAGATTTACGAATTCGATTATAAACATATATTGAGGAATTATTTAATTTTTTATATTGATCTATTAATTCAAAACGTTAGTTTATACCTTTTTCCTTGAAAAATTTAATTTTGATTTTGTTTTTTAATAAAAAACTTTTAGAAACATAAAATACAATACTTAAATAAATTTGTGATTTAATCTCAATTTCAATTACAATATTTAATAATGTAATTCTTTATAAAACTGGTATTTTTCATTAACACTAAAATTGTTTCAAAATTTAATTTCAATTTAAACAACTACAAAAAAACTACAAAATATTCTGAAAATATACATTATCACTATAAATTCTTGTCCCTTTCTTGAATAAAAACTCAACTTCAGTTAATTTTTAAATTAGATTTATATTAAGAATACATATGTGACTATATAAATTACCTAAAAAGAAATCTTGATTTTATGAATTACAAATTAGAAAATTCTTCAATTTAGCAAATTTAGATTCTACAAAACACACAACCTCAAATTAAGGCAAAACCCCAAATTTAGGTTTCAGTCTCCTGATAATGCATTAGATTCTAAGCTTCTTTCCCTAAGTTAGAAGTCCCTCAGTTACCACAACTCAAGCTTTCAGCAATATAAAATAAAATGTTAAATCAAATTGTTACAACTATTGAAAAAATATACAATATAAATAACTTGTGAAAATTAAAAATGCAAATTCTTAATAATTAGCTTTATAAACTATATAATATAGGATATAATATTAAATAGGATATAACATTTGATAATATTTTCCGTTAGGAGACAGATGCAAAGATCCATTTAAAAGATTCAATTATAATCATTTTATAAGTTTTGTAAAAAAGGAATTTCACAATTAAGTATTTATAACCATAAATTCTTGAACATTTAAAAAAATGATAAACGATTAAAATTGATTGCCATAGGGAAAAAATTGTTGTTTCTGCAAGCAAAAATTTATAAAAAAATCTATTGCAGCTTTTATAACTATAAACATTATAGAATTTTCTTACAAGTATTCCCCTCGAACTTTGAATAATAGTACTGAAAAGTGTTCTTTCTAATTATATATTTTTTAACATTTATATACAGATTATCACATTCTTTCAAAACTCCTTTACATATATTTGATTTTTGATTAATTCTAAATTGAAAAAAATAAATACAATTTAATAAAGAATTTAAGTATACAAAGTTAAAATACTTAATTACAAAAAAAGAAAAAAGAGAAAAAAAAAATTTATTAGCTAGACTCAATATTTATATTATCATTTTATAAAAATTAAAAATAGATTTTTTAAATTACAGTTAATTATACTTTTTTGTTTGCCTCCATAATTTAAATTCTAATTTTTCTATTTCCTTGTACAAATAAATAAATTTTCATTACAAGTGACAAAATTTTTAAATCTATATATATATATTTTTTTTTTTTTAACACAATGATAAAATCAGGCATGTCCAATTCATAATATAGTTAAGATAACATTATAAGATTGTTTTACTATTTTAATCAATACAACATGAACAATATTACAAAAAATAAATAATTTTTAAACTATTTTTCTCTTCATTATTTTTAGCTATTCTATAGATTTTATATCCTCAATTGAATAATCTTCAAATAATCACATTTCTTGAAAACTAAACTCTTAATACATAACAAACATGGATATGATTATTTTAATTAAATAAATTTGTTGCCATAAAAAAGACTAAATTCAAAGTATGATGCTTATCCAAAAAAATCGTCAGTACTAAAATTATAGACTTCAAAAAAATTGAAAAGCTACAAAAATGTCTTTATGAGACAATTTTACATACCTACTCTACCAGCATCTTGAAGTTGAATTTTAAGTAGTTCCATAGGAGTTGTAACAATAATTTGACAAAAACCAGCAGATCCACCAGCAAGCATTTCTTTTTGAAGGGATAATTTTCTAAATAAATGAAAAGTGTGTAACTTAGCATTAATTCTTTTAAAAAAAATCAAAATAACAATAAGTACAAAGTATTTAACTTTACTATAAATTTTATGAAATAACATTAAATTTTTTTATTTGGTAAAATAAAATAATAAAATAAAGCACTCACCCTGTACCGGATGTCAAATGATGACGGAAGAAGTCATTAGCTGCAAGTTTTATAGCTTTTTCTGGAGTAATTAATAAAATGTTGACTGCAGATCCTAAATAATAGAAATTAAGCAAAGTTTCAAAATAGTATAAATATATTTTCTGAAATAAAAACATAAAAAAATTAAAGCTATAAATTTACATGTACTTTAAATGTCTTAAATTTTTATGTAAAAATTAACAACATACATTGCTAAATCTGGTAATCAATTTTAAAGTTGCAAGCATGTGCTTTCTGATGAAACCAAAATAACAAACTTGTGGGTTGATATACGATTTACAATCATAAAAGACAACTTATCATAAAAGTGCTTTAAAAATATAAGCATTGGGTAAAGAACAGAGCTTTTTGAGCTTTTTTTTTTTATTATTCCTTACATTAAGAAAGATTTTTGAATAAAAAAATGGATGAATATATAGCGTCCAAGAAGTTTTTTGTTCATTAACTTCAAGCTGCACAATTGTTAAAACCAAAAATTCTACTAAAAAAATTTCTTCTGTTGATAAATTGATTTTGCAGAACTCCAAAGCATAACACAGAAAGAATAATAGTCCTTAAGATTTGGAATACAGGTAAAAAAAGGCAGTTGTAAAGTAATTTTAGTTTTCTTTATTATATAAAAATTTTTATTAAAACTAAAGCAAAAGTTTTAAAAACTAGTAACTTCACAACTCTTGTTAACTGTTACTTCTTGTAAAATATTTTTCATTTTTTTAAAGAAATACTTCATTTTAATGATTTTATAGATTAGCTTATCAATAATTCACATTACAATAAGTATAAAACATCATTTGTTTGCATAAATTCAAATATCTATACTAAATGTATTCATCTTTATGAAGCTTTTATAAGTAAAGCTTTTGCCAGTTAACTTTAAAAGGATTCTAATGTAATGAACTCTAAAGTAAATGAACACACTGACTTCACAATATTAAATATGCATTACAAAATTAACAAATATGCCTTGGAAACTGCAGCTATTCCAAGTGACAAAATGTAGCTTGCTTATAAAATATGGAGAAATATAAATGTAATTGACCAAATTAATCATGTAAAAGATTATATTGCACAATTTGAATACTTTCAAAGTATTCTGTTAAAGATTGAAGTAAAATCTAAAATTGAATAACTTTCTTTTGAGTGATAATAATTTTTAATATACTGTATGATAATTTTTAAATAGCTATCATAAATTAAAGACTTCTAGCATTTAAAGGGAACAGTAACTACCATGATAAAAAAAAAAGCTTGATATATAGCAATGCTACATTAAAACTTGCTATAAATTTAGCTTTAAGTTTATCTAGAAAACCTTTAAGACTTGGAATAAAAATGTTCACTTTCAAACCAGAAATTTTTATTTTTGCCACTTATTCAAACATCTCATTTGTTTCAATTCAAAGATATTGAAGTTTTATAAATTATAAAACTAAAGTTACGATTTTAAAATTATTAAATAACAAACAATAAATGTTATTACAAAACATATTAGCAGGAATATCTTATTTTGGACACACAATTTGATTATTTATTGAAACAAATTTTAGAAGATTCATTTGCAATAAGTAAAGAGCTCTACTTTTTGGATTTGTATTGCAAAAAAAATTCTTTTTTCTTTGCTGCAAATAAAACATTTTAAATTTTATTAATCACAATGCCTGCATAGGTAAATAAACATGCAGTGCTTATCCTCTTCTATATAAATATTCTTAGCAAGCATTACATTATTGGCACTAACAAGCACACATTATTACAAAGTCACCTAGATGTAAAATGCATGTTATTTGCAACATTTTATAACAAACTTGTAATAAAGGAATACATTAATACTGATAATTTTTGTAACTAAAAATACAGAGATAAATTAAAAACTTTTAAATTTACCCAATTACTGAATAAAATATAAACTTATCACGAAAATTCAAATTTCTCAAATGTAATTTAGAATAATGAATAGTATTTGATCTGTGTAATTTCATGGTGGTAATTATTTTCCCATTATTTTAAGATTCGCAAAACTCAGTATCAGAAAAACTATTGTACCAATTTAATTTTGTGTAGAGAACTCATTAGCAATGCAGGAAACACAACATGGCATGAACTTATGGTTAACGTTGTAGTCATTTTTTTTTTTTTTTCAGAAGGTAACTATTCTCATTATTCCCACAATTTCTTGCAAAAGAAAAGTAATTATGGCATTCTTCACAAGACCAATACTTATTGTCTTTTAGAACTGCTTTTTGAGTTACCATAGCAACCAGTTATTCAACACATGAATGATGAAATGTATTTTAGACTGTCCAAATTTTCAATTTTTAAATGGAATGTTCACAAGCCTGGCATTGCAGCATCTCCGGATGATATAAGATCACTCTTCCCAAGAACCAATAGTACAAGAAGTTGCAGATTCAGTGTACTGAATTTGATTATATATCAGATGATCATATATAATGATGTATATCAGAAGGTTGTGTGTTCATATCATGTCAGGTTACCAATTATGGTTAGTTTTGTAAATACATTTCCTATTTTTGGAAGGTAACTATTTGTTATTCACATAATCTTTAGTAAAAGGAAAGTAATTATGGCATAATTCCCAAGTACAGTACTTATTGTTTTCATGGAATTACTTTCCAAGTTAACACAGCTAGCAGTCATATCATTTAAATGTAGTAATTTAAATTGACATGGTTTTTCTTCTCAACTGTGCTGAGTTTATTTAGTCTCTTTTCAACAAGATGTTCACCTATGTGTCATTGCAGTCCTCTCTGGGCAATAAAAAATAATCGTACATTACTAGCAGAAAGAAACCCAGAGGCAATTCCCATGATGAATTCTGCTAGGTAATTCATATAAATCCATAGAATTGTGAGGTGATAAGAATCTTGAATATCAAGTTATAATAGCAAGATATCCTATTAGCACAACTATACACATACCTTAGGATTTAGATAACTAATGGAAATATTTAAAATCAGAAAAGTGAACTTGAAATCACTCAGCTCTCAACATGAATGTCATATTGTTTCACTGGAATTGCTAATCATTCAGAATGCCTAATATTTATAAATGGATATAATTAATCAGACAAGAAACTTACATGTCATGGGTCAGATTAATTTTTAGATCTGTTAAGAGTTCCATATATTAAAACAGCTGCATACCCTATAGCATCACAGAGGTAACATTAGCTTGAGGAATTCCATTGATATATAAATCTCCAATAACTGTTAGCAGAATATGGAATCGATGGGTTCAGGACGATAATACGGAACGCCATGCGGGATCTCAACGGCCATCTATAACTGGCAGCCAAGAAGACAGTCATATTATTCGCATGGCTGTAATGAATCGTGCAAACACGTCACGAGCCGCGAGTCAAGAAACGGGGTTGTTTGGAAGACAACATGTGTTTGCACGAACAGTTCGACGACGCTTGCAGCAGCATGGACTCTCAGCTCGGAGACCATGGCTGCGGCTTCCCTTGACGCTGCGTCATAGACAAAAGCACCTTCAATGGTGTGATCAACGACGAACCTGGGCGCAAGAATGACGAGACGTCATCTTTTCAGATGAATCCAGGTTCTGTGTACAGCATCATCATCCGTGTTTGGCGCATCCGTGTTTGGCGGCATCGTGGTAAACGCACACAGGCAGCGTGCATTCGTCATCGTCATACTGGCCCATCACCTGGCGTGATGGTATGGGGTGCCATTGGATACTTGTCTCGGTCACCTCTTGTTCGCATTGACGGTGCTTTGACCAGTGCACGTTACATTCTTGGTGTGTTACGACCCGTGGCTCTACCCTTTATTCGAGCCTTGCGAAACCCTACGTTTCAGCAGAATAATGCCTGACCGCATGTTGCCGGTATTGTACGGACCTTCCTTGATACGGAACATATTCAGCTGTTGCCCTGGCCAGCACGTTCTCCAGATCTTTCACCTATAGAAAACGTCTGGTCAATGGTTGCCGAGCAACTGGCTCGTCACCAAACGCCAGTCACTACAGTTGATGAACTGTGGCATCATGTTGAAGCTGCATGGGCATCTGTACCTGTACATGCAATCCAATCTCTGTTTGACTTAATGCCCAGGCGTATAACTGCTGTTATTACTGCCAGAGGTGGTTGTTCTGGCTACTAATTTCTCAGGATCTATCCAGCCAAATTTTTTGAAAATTTAATCACTTGTTATTTCTAGTATAATATATTTGTCCAATAAATATCATTTTGTTATCTGCATTTCTTCCTGGTGTAGCAATTTTAATGGCCAGTAGTGTATTTAAAATAATATTTATCATTTTAAAATATATGGATTTCAATCTCTTGGTAATACCAATTGAATGATAGATTGATTGATTGAAAGTAACAAGTACATAAGCTGTCTACCAATAAGTATTTTGACACTTATGCAAATGACGATATCAGCAGTCCTAAGGTACATCATGGCCTCCACGTATATATATATATCATGTAGGAGACAGCATCGACATTAGTCGCATGCAAA
Organism: Latrodectus geometricus; assembly: GCA_026290005.1. Lineage (NCBI taxonomy): Eukaryota > Metazoa > Arthropoda > Arachnida > Araneae > Theridiidae > Latrodectus > Latrodectus geometricus. Next base: position 42,798 of record JAPDSC010164039.1, read on the forward strand.
ATGCTGTGCAGTTCAGAGCTCATTGATTTCAAGAAAGGTATAAATACAGGGTATCACAAATGTAGCCGATCCTTAATAGACATATCTAGCAATCTGAAGTACCCAACATCGACAGTGGCCTATGTGATTAAGAAATGGAAGGTATGCGGTGATTGTCGGAATGTGCCCCAAGTCGGCAGACTAACGAAACTGGGAGATAGAGGCTGACGAACACTGTTTAGAGAAATTCGGAAGAACCGCACCCAACCGATGGGCCCTCACCCGTGAGGAGTTTCAACAGGCATCCGGGAGTATTGTTTTAATGAATAGCATTCAAAAGGATGCACATCTGCTTGATTTTCATGGTTGTGCTGCTGCTCATAAGCCTTCGATCAAAAAGTCCAACAGCGCTGCTCGGTTTATGTGGTGCAAAGCACATCGAAATTGGACTGTAAATCATTAAAAAATGGGTTCTTTCGAGCAACGAATCAAGGTTCATATTTTACCGTTCAGATGGTAGGGTCTGGCGTCTGACTGGAGAACGTCTCCTACCAGGATGCGTTGTGCCAACATTCGGCGGAGGTGGAATTTTGGTCTGGGGGTGTTTCTCCTGGTATGGACTAGGACTTTTGGTCCCCATATCAGGAGAAACACCCCCAGACCATAATACTAGTCCCCTTGGTAAGCTCAACGCTGATGCCTACTGCACCATTTTGGAAGACAATGTGCTTCCTACGTTGTAGCAGTTTTACGGGTTGGACCCCTGTTACTTTCAGGACAACAATGCCAGTTGTCAGGTTTCAAGGTTAGCCAAGGCTTGGTATGGTGCCAAAGGAGTTCATCCAATGGACTGGCCTGCCCAGACCTGAATCTAATCGAGAACCTCTGGGACGAGTTAGATCGCTGAATTGAGGGGTGCACTACCCATCCAAAATCGGTGAAGGAACTTGAATGTCTACTCCAAGCCGAGCGGAAGACAATACCACACTAGCTGTAATACAAAGACTTGTGGAAAGTATGCCCCAGAGAATTCACGCTATAATTGCCTCTCGTGGAGATTCTACCATCTATTGACTTTAAATAAAGTTAGTTTTTCTTTTCTATCACAGGTGTCTAAATACTTCTTGGTAGACAGTGTATATCTGTATTTCTGACTTCTCATTTATTTTACTACCACAAATATAATATAGAAACAAAATAATAATTAATGTTAAAAATGAAAGGAACATTTATTTTTTATGAAATTAATATAAATATACAAATTCCATTTTTACCTCTATACATGCCAAGAAAACCTTCTCTCGTATATGTTTTACGGAAACAGTCTAACCTAAAATTTAAAAGCATTGAATATCTTATGAATAAATAACAAAAGAAGGATATAAAAATTTATCAGAAGAAAATTATATACTTACATAGAAGAATACATTTTTTGTCCTTGTGGTCCAACTTGCTGGTTCTGCAGCCTTGTTTTCACTAAATCAATGGGAAAAACACAAGTTACTCCAATTATGCCTGCAATTCCACCATTGATGATCTTTGGGATTAATCTGTAAAAGATTATTTTTAATATAATTTAGCTTTAAGTATTTTTAACATACTATTTCTAAGGTAAAAGAAAAAAACCAGAAATTGGTTTTCAATTTTTACTCCAGCATCCCAAATAACGCATTGCATATTTTTTATTAAGAGTAAATTAAGTTAAAAAAGAAAACTAAGAAAAATCACATTTTGAATTTAGAATAACTAATAGAAATGTCACTCCTAATTAAAGTAAATTTGGCATCAATAATCCTCATTTATTATGGATTTAATAATCATAAAAAATGAGTGATAATGTTGTAACAAGCTTATTAGATCCATGATTGTTAATGATCCAAAAAATTGATCAACCTCAGCTGGAAATGGGAATTTTGAAATTAATTTCAATGATTTTTGATAATAAATTTTGCATTCACTTTGTAACTTTAATAATATTCATGATGAGAACGATTGTTTTTAGATTTATAATTTGTTTATATGAAATATTAAGGAAGTGCCACAAAAAACTAGTATAATACAAATTAATAATTTTACATTTCAAATTAATATTTTTGTATTACAATTCGGACTGTGTTAAACATACTAGACAGAAGAAAAAGTATTTGCTCATACTGGAACATATAAATTATTTTATATTATCATCAATAAATATTTCAAGATGATTCTTACATTTATGAATTACAAAATTTTTCAGCCTAAATTAATCATGTTTTAAAATTCTGTAAAAAAAAATACTAATGGAAATAAACACAAAGAAAAAAAAAGCAAAATAAATAGAATAACATCAAAACATTTCATAAACAAAATTCAAGTATTTTCCAATCTTCATTAAAAAACTTAAAAGTAGAATGGTTTGAGATAAAATAAATTCAGAAAAAATATATTTTATAATATTTTAAATACACTAAACCTACGTATTTATTCTTCTGTCAGTCTCCCCCCCCCCCCCCCCACCAAAATTTTTTTTCTTTTTCTTTTTTTGTTAATAAAGTAATGGAATCTAAAGATTTTAATTGATACTTATTTAACATAAAAAGCAAAATGCTCCCTTTAATTAACAAGTAATGCTTAACATTCTATCCAACAAAGTGATCTTGATTTAAAACAAAAAAAGAATCTAGCTGTTATATTCAAACTTTTAACTCTGAGGCTAATAAACATTTTTCTTTTTGAACAAATTTATTTTATTAAAATTTTTTCAAATTTTCTTGCTTTTTTAAAAATTATTAACATTTAATAATTCTATATTATAATTAAATGTTAACAAAAAAGAATTTTATTAACTTTTTAAATCTACAAATTCTTTATTTTTCTAATTATTTCTATTCAAACTGCCATTTCAATAATATTCACATCAGATATTCCACACATCAATTGTAAGAGTTAAATACTAATCTCAAAATAAAAGTTTGGCAACTTTCTCCAAAACAATAAAAATAAAAACAGGCAAAAATTAAAATATTAAATAATAATAATAATAAAAAAAGGAATTTTATGTTTGAAATACATGAAAAATATAAAAAAAAAAAAACATTTCTTCTAAAAGAAAATTTCCTGTCATTGCTTACAAAAATAGTAGCATACAATTTAACACATTTTGGAAAACACATACTACCCATTGTGGTGAGAAACTTTTTTTTTTTTTTTTTTTTTTTTTTTTTTTGCAGTTTATTTAACTTTATTTTATTCAAGCAGAGCAAGATTTCAAAAGATAAGTTCTCTTTCGTTTAAACAAATTTGAATTTGCTACATCTTTTTCTTTGTTAAATGTGTAACTCTTTCAAATTAATAATATCTTCCAGATTTTAATTATAAATATTTTCATAAATTATTTGAGTTCGTATTAATTTATTAATTTCAAAATTAACAATGAACCACTATTCGTGAACAAAGAAATGTAGTTAGATAATTTTACACTAAGGGATAGAACACTACCCTTTTTCACAAGTTACCATAGATCGGAAAATCGTAAAATCCTTTAGAAAATCGATAAAATTATAAAATTAAGAATCTTTCAAAAAATGCCGGAAAATTAAGTAAATGTTAATTTAAAAAAATCTTCATGTCTTTTTAAAAACTTTTTTATTTATAAAAACTTCTAGTTCCAATTACATTTTAAGTAGAAATTTATAAAAAATTTCATTTCTTTTTGAAAAAATAGCTTATTGTATATAAAAAAAAAAAAAAAAAATTTAAAAAACAAAGAAATAATCACTTAAAATTACTTATTTTTATACAATTATATAAGTGTGAAGTAAAATCCTTAATTATTTCAATTACAACAATAAAGCAGTTTAGAAACAGATGTTTCGTACATCTCTATAACATTATTTTACATTGTCAAGAATAAAGAAGAAACAGTGATCTAAAATATTCTCTTTACACCCCTCATTGTCGTCATAACCATCAACTGTTTCAGAGCGGAAGTATTCATATAAAATAAAGAAACAAAAGTAAAAAGAATTTATGTATTTTGAAAAACAAATCTAATTGGCATAAAATTGAGATGCAGGATACATCACTAATTGAATAGTTCTACAACTTTTATCTTTTCTTCGAGATATTTTATGGAGTTAAGAAAAAAAAATAAATAATAACAGATTTTTCAATTTTTTTCGGTATCTGAAGCGACTTTTTTTCAAGCCGTTTGCAGTGAAAAGTAAGAAGCATAGTCATATTTACAAAACAGTAATAAAAATAAAATAAATACAAATATTTAAAGTAATATTTGAATAAATAAGATTCTTCGCTCGCCTGTCTAATCATTAGAAAAATTTTGAATTTTTTAATTATAAGACGTTGTAATGTAACTTTTTTATTTTCACTACCCTATTTCTTCCATTTAACAATTCATGCAGAAATACTGTGACACCCCAAATTTTTTAAACTTTAAGTACTTGCAAATTTTAAAAATGAGCATGTACATTTTTGACAGAAACTTTTGTCTAACAGATGGGAAAAAAATTTTTAAATACGGTGGTTAATTTTTGATGGAAAATCCTTTTCGAAGCAATGTTGAGTGTCTTTTTACTAAAATAATAAATTAAATGTATTCATTTTATTCAAAGTACAAACTTTTGTTTATAATCATAAAAATTTAATAAGCACTTGTGCTTTTAATTATTACATCAAAAAATTCAAATAAAGAAATACTGCATAGCCAGTTAAAATTAAAAATACAATATAATGTTTGCAACAAAAGGCATATTTTAAGTGAAATAATTTACTTTAAAATATATAAACAAAATTATGTGTTGTGAAATATTGTATGATTATGGTTGAACTGTAAAATAGCATTAAAAAAACACCTGATTTATACTATATATATATATATACGAAGAAAAAAAAAACCGATGCTATAAATATTTTGCCACGCAAATTTTAAAATTCTTGTTCTCAAATTAATCACATCTCTAAATTACCTCAGAAAATTTCGCTTTTCATAAAGCAAATACTTAACAATAAAAATGTTCATTGATTACATATTTTAAGGTGCACAAATGCGACCACGAAACGAAATTTTAAAGAGGGAAATTTAAAATGCAGAAACACAATATGGGTAACACAATGTATTATAAGTATAAATTTATTTATATGGGTAACATGCACCAGAATAAATATTTCTTCACAAATCCAATTATTGGAACCTAATAAGCAAAATCGATTTTAATTCAATGATTAACATCTATTCTAATTATTTGAGTAATAAACCTGCATGCAGTCTTTCAACTAAATTTTAAAAGTCAATTCAAAGTACGTACTAATTTTTACTAGTTCTTACAATTTTAAGTAAAACAAGTTGCATTTTTTTTTTTTTTTTTTTTTTTTTTGGATAAAGCAATTTTTTAATTAAAATAAAATCGCAATTTGTTTTACCTATTACGTATAAATTGCATGTGAAATTCTCTATTTCTACATAAATCTAACCACTGAGATAGCAGATCATATTCTGATGTCCATTATTAAATGATTTCTCAAAAGAAAAATAGATGTTTTTATAATCAAGCAAATAAAGAAAAATAACTGAGTTTAGAAAGAAAACAGAAGTCTGCAAGAACTTAGTTATTCTAATCCAGATATTTAAAAAGTACTCAATATTTAAAATAATTTATTATTAAGATTTCAAAAAAATTATTTTAATGTTCACTAATCTTTAAAAAAAATATTAATTGGTATCAAGTACCTCTTTATTCATAATATTTTAATTTTTAAATATTAAAATATAAATTTATATAACGTATTCCCATTATATTAAGCCATTAAAAAGTAATTCATATTGCTCTTGGGTACTTAGAAAACGCTATTTCCTTTTTAAATGTTTCCAACTACGCAGACAGAATTAACACTCTCCTCAAACACAATAAGTACCACCGAAAATGACAGTTCAGATGACGATCAAGGCCAAAAATAGCAGTTCTCATTTTCGTCATCAATCTATCTTTTACTTGTTTGGCTGTGTAGCAAAATGTGTTCTGCACAGTTCTTGCTTTCGCGCAAACATACTCACGTAAGTGTGGGAGTTACTTCAAATGTGTGTGTGTGCAGGAAAAAATCATTAGTCAGAAATACCCAGCTTCATTCTATTGCTTCACTTTAAAGGAAATTAGCAAATAAAAAAACAAAAAGCAGAAATTAAAAAAATAAAATTTTTAGCGAAGCATTCTTTGCATGGAATTTCATATTTGTATTTCAAAGATAGATTTTGTAATTTCTATTTGAATAGAATACAAACTTTTAATTTAAAAGTTGCTTTTGAATATAACACATTACAAAACCAAGAAAGATACATTGTCACTCATAAAAAATGATTACCAAAGAATTAGAACTCCATACATTAAAAGTGCAAAGCCAAAATATACTGAACCATGAAACTATTGTACTCAAAACCCTGATGACAGTAGCCGGTGTATTTTGAATAACGGCTTTTATTATACATTAAATATATATACGTGGTAATAAATTATTTCTAAGTACGCGTAATATTACCAATAATACTAAAGAGATCTAAGTAAAAAGTAAGCAGTTAGAGACTAATGTGTTTTTAATTGAGGAAAAAATATTCCTGGAGTCAAAATAACTGCCGTCATTCAATTCATAAATTCCGCAATGGAAGAAAGCATTACATGAGTAAATATTTTATTCTTTTATCACTCTATTATTATACACCTACAACGATGACGAACAATTAAATCATTTCAAATAAATAGTTTGAAAAAATATATAGCATTCTAATAAAACTATATTTTAATACGCATTAAAAAATATCAAATGTTAAAATTCTCATAAATATATTACATATTTTTAAAAATTTTAATATAGATATGATTATTACACTATCAAACTAATTTAAATAGTTATATTGTACGTAAATAAAAAAATGTGAGTTATTTAAAGCCCAATTCATTCTAGGAGAACACACACATACAAATAAGAAAATTTTAAAAAATATATAAATTTATAACTTAGTTTACTTTTAGTAACATATTTAACATTTAAAAAAAATCTGTAATACCTTATGTGCTCTAAAGTACTTAATAAAATATAAAAATATAAAGCCTCGTTAGCATGCCTTGTGTAAGACTTAGGTTTTATCTACACCAATAGAACTTACGAACTGTTGAACAGATGGCTGCCAATTTGGCCCTCAATATGCAGAGTGGTTATCTTTAAATGAACATGATTTGATGGGTGAAAAACATTACTGAACAATGAAACAGCAAAAATTGAGAATACTATACTCTATTGTGTTCTATACCATCCTCAAAATTTACTATAGAAATATTGTAAATTTTGAGGATGGTATAGAACAAATATAGAAATATTGTATCCGCAAAACTACGTTGTTAAATATAAAACCGAAATTTTTGAATAAAAGATTAAGTAAAATTTTATGAATAGTTATTATGATATTAATCTATAAATTTAACTTTAACAATGCATATATTCAGACACAAATACTTATTTTTTAAAAATATTTGTAACAATAAAATACTATGCGATATATTTTCACAAGTTTTTAAAACATTAAAGAAGAAAAGTTTTTTTTATCAAGTTTTATGATAGATAAAATATGAAAATCAAATACCATTTTTCTTCAATAAAATTGCAAAAAGGACAATAGTACAACACTAATGAAATCAATGCATTCATATATGGTTGAAAAGTTTGCAGAACTTTTAATAAAAAAGATATTAAATACATAGTATTGAAACAAATTCTTTGTTTTATATTAAAATATAATCAATATAAATTAAAACACTGATGAAATGAGAAAATCATATTTTAAAATTGCTCCCCCTCCTTCCCCAATGATATTATAATAAGAAATGTTTACACTAAAGTCAGGAGCAGGAGGAACAGTAATCGGAAAGGTATTTCCTATCTGAACTCCAGATGGTCACTGCTTAGCTCGTTTGGCAGAGGAATCATCTCGTCCTCGGCTGAGGAAATGCTTGGGTTCTCCCATAAGTGTTTGTTATTTTTGGTCAGGATTCTTGTCTCGACAATTTGTTCCTAGTATTGTATCCTTGTAGTAATTTATAAAATGTTAAAGTTTTTAATCACGACTGTCTAGAGTAAAACATTAAGATTTTAAAACAAACTTCAAATACTTCGAAAATTTAAGTAAGTTGATGCTGCTAAAAAGGTATGGAATTGTATAAGTGACAATTACAGCATTTTATATTAAAGATCTTGTATGAAAAATAAACAACAAACAGAAACCCTTAAAGAGTGAAGTAAATAAAGATGTTAATACAATTTTACAAGATGGTTCCATGAATAAGAATAAAGTTAAACAAGAAATAAAAAAATATGTTTATTCAATGGGCAACAATGACTTCAAAGGTAAGTAATAGGCAGCTTCGTCCGATCGTGAATTTCATAATATTGTTTCCACGACAATTTCCGATGAAAAATCGATTCTAGTTGATGATATCGTATCCTGAAAGCATAGAGGAAAATGGAAAATAAATCTCAGGTGCTTTAATGGTTTTTTGTTACTCAATGGTAATTTTTTTTGTTCTTGAGAGTTAATTAGATTGGGACCTACAATTTAGTGTGAATTCTGAAACATGACAAACATTCATACCTAAGATGGATTCGAACTCACGAACTATTGAACCGAAAATCAAAGCTAATCGTGCTACTTTTCGTTCAGCTGCCTGCTCAGGTATGTACTTTAATGACAATGCGTTTAATGCTGACGAAATTTATTTTTTACATCAGCTCAGCTCATACCATTTATGATAATGGCAACTTAAGTCAAAAATACAAAGAAGCTTAAGTCAAAGTTGACGTTTCTAACGTGTACAAACAACAATACCGGAACTTTACGAATTAAATTTTTCTGTCACTGGAATGTATTCTTCCATCCTCAGTGGCACGTCAGCACAGGATGGGTCATGCGCTTCCGCAGAGCAGATTTTCAGACCACCCTCTAATCTAATAGACTTTTTCAAAATATATATATAGATATATTTTTTTTAAATCTGTTTTAAAACAGTCGATCCAATGGATCTTCGTTCTTCCCCATTTTTGCACTCCAGTTGGTTAAGCGTCAAAGATCTTTTTGGTGGCTTGATCATCCTCCATCCTGATCAACTGTCCTTTTTTGTCTTTGGACTCTTCGGGTTAAATATATTTCCTTATGTCTGGCTCTATATAGTTTACGAAGTTCTAAATTTGTCCTTCTCCATGTATCATTACATTTTACACCTCCTAAAATACTTCGTAGTACCCTTCGATCAAAACTGCTAGAATGTCTTTATCACTTTCGTTCATCACCCACGTGTCAGCAGCATATCTCGCTATGAGCCTTATTAATGTTCTATAAAGCAGTAATTATGTTTTTTTGCTTATCAGATTAGATTTTAAATACCTGTGAAATTAAGTTACCAGAATTTTTTTAATTATATCAAAACTTTAAAAAGAAAATTTGTTACCAGCCGTAACTCTTACGTATCTCTGGTGTTACGAATTAACAATATTCAATTCCAGAGCACACATAAATTAAACTGTCAAGTACTTGGAATTTGTAGTCTCCTATTTCAAGATATGTGTAATCAAAACTGGTTATTTATTTATTTTTCCTCCCTTTTTAAAAAGGGAAAGCTTATTTAAGAGCTCCTAATTCCACAGCGACTATGGCAATGTCATCTGCAAATGCAAAAATTTGCACAGATTTGTGAAAAGTTGCTCCTTTAGTGTTCATTACTCAGAGTGCTTTACAATCTTTTGGAGAGCAAGATTAAACAGTAAACAAGCCATTGCATCACCTTGCCTGAGACCATCTGAAGAAAACGATAATTTCCAAAAAATTATTTTGTATCCTGACTCTTAGCTTAGTTTTTCTTAGGGTGATTGCGACCAACCTAATAAGTTTTTAAGGTATGTTAAATTCTTCCATATAAGTAACTTTCTATTCACTGAGTCATAAGCTGCTCGAAGGTCAATGAGAAATTAATCAGTTTTAGTAACAAATTCTATGATCTTTTCTATAATTCATCCTAAGTTGAAAATCTGTTCCATTGTGATCTTCCCTTTCTAAAACCGCACTGGTAGTCGCCAATAATGTTTTCGGTATGTACACAGTTAGCCTGTTGTTGTTACTTATGAACACTTGGCCAAAGTCGCCAGTCAGGGACTGGGCGAATGAAGTCAGAAAGAGCGTCTTCCGTGTTTTTGAACAGAGCACTCCCATCAGAGTTCTTGGGTAAGCTATGTTTTCCAATCGTTAGAAATTTTTATTTTTATGCGCAATTTAAATTGATTCCTCTAAAATTGATGTTATTGCAAAAAAAGGTTATGAATTAATGGAAATTTTAAAAACCCAATATTCAACTATGAAAACGTTTTGTATTGTTGTGACATAGAAGAAATATGTTAGAAAAAGTTCAACATTAAAACAATCAACTACGAAGAAATTGTCATTAGTGAATCAAAAACAGATTTAGAATACGAAAAGTTAATGAAGTAGATTGAATAAAAGGAAATTTATTGTTCAGCAAGTTGTGCAAAAAATCACATAAAAAAACACAATTAGTTTCTTTTATCTCATAATTATTCCACAACAATATCGGCCAACAGCCAGAATACAAACTTCATCAAGATAGGTAACTGAAAACGACAAGTCATCAAGAAATCATAAGACACGCTATTTTTAAAGATTAGATCATGAGGAAAGATCTAAATCAAAACAATACGTGCTTTAATTCCACATCGCAAATACTCTTGTTTTTAAACACTACAACGTCTATTTATAAAACTACATTTGAACGCAGTTGTATATTTCGACTAACAAAGAATTATATTTAATTAAAATAAAAAGATCCTACAAAACATACAGTTGATATAAATGAAAATATATTGTTGAAATAACTTAATCATGAACTTCGAATGTTGGCTCTGTATTTGCCGCATGAAACAGACAAAAGCTAGATTACGCCTTAGAAGACTACTTAGTATAAGGAACATTACAGTTCTTTAATTTATGACATTACATTAATTCTTAAGGAGAAGGACATCTTAGAGGGACTTATAACCAGGAGATTATATATATATATATATATATATATATATTTGTACTTCGGGGTTCGTGTGGATTGAGAGATGAATAAAACAACCCGTTAATGTACACAAGACTTTTATTCGTAAAAATTCCAGCAGTAACAATCACAATTAATACAGAACAATTCGTCAGATACGATAAGAAACAACTCAAAGGTCTCAAATACCTCAGACACGACTAATCGTCTTCACAAAACTAAAAAAACTAACTAACTGGTCTTCTAAACTTCTAAACATGTTGAGGAACAAAGCATACAGCAGCGAAGCTGCTTTTACTTCTTCGTCTTGATGTATTAAATCGGACAGTAAGGAAAAGAAATAGGTAGGAAGAGTCTGGTGGCTAAGAGAGGAGGGGGAGAGGGTTCGTGCGAAAGGCGAACGCTCATTGGATGATGGCTACAAGCCGCCATGAGAAAAGAGAGAAGAGGAATAATAACTTTTCGAATAAGAAATACTGAAAAAAGAATTCTTTTTTTTTTTTTTTTTTTTTTTTTTTAACAAGAAATTCTAGTTAATATATGTGGGATAAGCAACAAAATATTACAATATTTACAATTTGGAATGGAAATGGCTGGACAGAACCGCGTCACTGAGGTAATGTGCGGCCAGGGGTCTGATTTTAACGTCCTTTGCTAAGTTAGTGCAGAGGAAAATTTCATTGAATTTTGCCTCTTTGCAGTTCTCAGCTTCGTTGAAGAATTTAATGTTAAGCTTGGCAATATGTTGTGAGAGGTAATCAATCTTCAGGTCTCTGTGAATAGATTTATTCGTTAGGTAATAAGGTGCTCCAAGAAGGCTGCGCAGCATTTTATTTTGGAAAGTATTGAGGGATTTGATTGTGGTTTTGTCTGCAGTACACCAAGCTGGGGATGCATAAGTTATTATTGGTCGGATCATACTAACTGGTCTATGTCGGGCTGCGGTATTTATACCTGACTTGGTGGAAAAATCTACTAGTCTCGCCAAGGTTCTGGAAGCTTCTAGGGTATCTCGCTAAATATTGGTCCTAGAGCTTAGGTGATGGATGTTTCCAGAAATATCTATTTCTCGCCAAGTCGCCAAGTTTCTTGCTAAAACATCACCAAATTATTAGAAAAACCGCTTTTAACGTTCAACACTTCTAAATACCGCAATTTTTGCCCAAAATGTGAATATTTCCGATCTGTCTGAGGTATTTTATGACAAATACAATTATTTTTAAATTTGTAACAAAATATGTATATATATTTTTTCGTACATGGGATATCTTTGAATTTTCAAAGTTTAATACGTTTTTAACATCAATTTAGATGTGACTCTTCCTTCACTTATTTCTCAAGGATGACATAATGAATGAGTAAAGGCTCTATATTTAATTGTTACACAGATTTATTTCTAAAATTACAAGTTACAATGGATATTCGTTGGTTGATAGAAAATCATTTTTGCATATAAAGACTAATTAGACCATGATCTACAGTTTAAAGCGGATACCGAACCATTAGAGAAACATTTACCTGACCCAAACCACCGCATCCGAGGGTTGAACCGAAAGCCAAAGCGCATAGAATTCGGCGATCAGATCGACTTTTTACATGAATGGAAAACTAAAACCACACGCACATAAAATTCAAGAAATAACGAACGAAAGGAACGAAACCGACTTTGTCAAGTAATTATATATAATGTATAAATTCTTAATAAATATAATTAGCTGCATTATTGAATTTATTCAGAATACGCAATTCTGAATACAAAGCACACAAGGCAAATCACTCTGCTTCTAAGGAAACTCCACCTTTTCTACATACCAAATAAAACAATTATATATAAAAAATTTTAGAAAAATTTTATGTAATCTTTATTAAATTACGCAATATCTGTTTGCTAAGCAAGCGTCGATACCGTTAATTCAGTTTGTTTAGTTTATATTTATGATTCGTCGAGATTCGATTCGAAAGCATTAAGAATCTAAGCCGACGCTCCACAATTTTATGAACGAAATACTTTTCATTTCACTATAAGGAAAAAAGTCCTTTGTAAAAAAATTCATTCATTTTTTAAATAAAAAAAAAATTTTCTTACAAACACACTTTCCAACTCTCACTAATTTATTTCAGAGTCACAATGTTGAATTTCAAAGAAAATAATAAACTCATTGATAAGCTAACAAAAATAAATTAAGCAATGTAAAGATAGAGAGTAATTTTGATGTCAATGAATGGCACCACAATAGTGATGTGTGTATTTCCTTGTATTAAAACTAAATTACCTTATTCATAATTTGAAAAAAAATCGCATTAGCATCAATTATCATCCACTACAAGTTTTAAGAAAAAAATGCATTTGAACTTGAGTGGATAAATAAAAAGTATTTTACTAACAATTAAAAATTTAAACAAGATATACATACATACAAAAGAGTGTGAACTAATAGTAGGAATTGAAAAAAAAAACAAAAAATTTAAAAACCCAACAAAATAAAATTATTTTACATGAGTTTCTATTATTTGGTGATTTATCGAGCTTTCTCCTACAAACGTCGAGTGTATTTACTTCAAGAATAGCTCCTGCCAATTTGTGTTGCCATTGGAATAAAACACATTCCATTGTTGACAAGAGAAGCCACAAGAAAAATACCAACTTTGTTATTCTCAAAGCCTTCAGCAAGTCATACATAGATAGCGGTGCATCTAGCTCTGGACTATACTTTAAGGTCAAAAGTTTTGAAATTATCACCTATATCAAGCGCCTTGTAATTCTGAAACATGGCCAATTGACAAGGTCAAGCCTGATCTGGCACCCTTCTCGCCGCATCCAACACACATCATGGGAAGAACAGGCATAGATTAACGTGGACATTGGACCCCACTAGGGGTGTTGCCCCAACCCACGAAGCTCCAGCAACTCAGTGAGGTATAGTTCCGTAGGCCTCCCAATCGGAAACGATGCTTCACTATGCAGACCTTACAGGAAGCGGCGAGAAGCTATACTGAGCCGTTAGGTTCATTTGAGAATAACATGGTATCATTTGAGAATACAGTATCGTCGTTAACCAGACTACTTAGCGGGAACTATTCAATAATGGAAGACAGTACTAATCTAACGGAAATGTAAACCCAACAATGAATATTCTTCTACTTTACTCTATAGCCGATTCTCTCTCCAAAAGTGCTCAATTGTACTGATAAAAGGATACAAAGTTTTATGCAAGATAATTTTTGCAGTCTTTATAATTAAAACTTTATCTTACCAACTTATATAATCCATTAAGGCATTTTATTTGTATAGCCATTATATTAAGAACTCCGTTAGATTAATATTATCATTTAACATTTAAACATTTCATAATTTTATATTAGTCTTTAAGCGTTCTTCATCCGAAAATCATTGACAAATGCTATGGAAATAAAATACATGAAATAACGAGCTTTTGCATCATTTATCACAATCAGGCAGTTCTGCTAATGACATGCATGAAGTGACAATAACATTTCTCTATGCACTCATTCATTACCCATCGAGAAATAAGAGATCTTTCTTAACACCTTATGTGGTTCTTAGCAAAATTAAACATTTCATTATCCATTTTTTAAAATTTTTATTTTAAATCTCTACAAAAGCGAAAAATAATCAACCACTTCTCAAAATAGCCATTCGTAAGAGCTGAAAAATCAACATATATGCACAAAAACATAAATATATATACAAATAAGCGAACAATAAAAAATGTTCAAATGTAAGTATGAAAGGATATTGTAAAATTTGACATTAATCGAGAGAGCCCCCAAAAAAGAGGCTGTGATGTTGAAATACATTCGAAATATATAATATACATTTATATATAATATACATTTATATACATTAATATACATTTATATATATAATTGGTAACTGGAAATAAATTATTTTATTAAATATCTTTTTTTAACTATTATTGCTATAAAAAGATCTATTTTTCTATCATCTAATATCATAAATATCCAACTGAATTGCATAAGGTGATAATTTAAAATTGCGTAAAAACTATATTCCTTTCATTTTGACACCAAGTTCTGAGTTATTAGTAAAATTTTTTGAATTTAGTACTAATATTTTGTGAAATATTTTTAGTTCCTACATTGACAAGATTTTCAAAATTAAATCTAGATTCTAACTTCATTACTGAATCATAACTCAATTTTTTTTAAATTCCACCCTTTATTTCAATGTTTTGCATACATTAACTATTACGGAAGGGTTAAATTATCGGAAAAAAAACTTAAAATAAATGAAGAAATATATACAACTGTCATTTTTTAATTTTTAATTTCCTTTTAAATATATATTTGAAAAACAGTCTTAAAATCCATTTTTCGGTGTAGTAAAAAAAAAAAAAAAAAAAAAAAAAAAAAAACAGTAGTACATTTAAATAATTTTTGAGAATTTATGGAATTTCATCAATAAGTAAAAAAGTACAGACAGTCTTATTAAAATAGTAATTTATTTAGATAGCTAAATTTACTTTGGAAATAAAAAAGTATATTAATGTTTCTTATACAAAAAAGAAGTACGATCATGTTACACATTTTAAATAACTATATTTATTGAACGAACTTTTTAAAAACAATATATATTCCTGAAATTTCAATAAATACAAATGTTCATAAAAGTTGTGAAAATAGTTCTAAGCTTTGGTTAACAAAGATTTCAATAAAAATCTTTGTTAACACATAAAATTTTTTTATAACATTTAAAAAGCAGAGTATTAAGCTTATTTCTAAGCAGAAAAGTATTTTACATATAATCATTCATTTTTATTAAAACGCAATACAAAGGCATACAAGCATTAAAGACAAATTCATATTTAAGCTAGGCGGTATGACACAATTCTTTAACTCCCAACACAAAATCCTTTTATTAATTATTCAGCGATCAAGATATAAATTATTTTATCGCAGTCGCCAATTTGCATTTTATTGTGCAGTTTAAACCTACAAGTATTTTTAGAACGAAAAAGTAAAATCAAATTAGTCTTTTGAACTTCGAAGCGATTTATTTAATGACATCAAATCACAATATTAAACATTTTGTGATTTGATGTCATTAAATAAATCGCTTGATTTCCAAAAATGATTCAGAACAATTTTAAGGTTTTTCGAACAAAATGATGTACTTATTATGTTTGATTTACCCAGCAAAAAGTTAACACTGTATTACAAATTATTGTAGTTTCCATTTACTCCAAGTTTACTATGGTAACATCAATTTTTAATAACCATTTAATTACTTTTTAAAACATAAAATCAAATCTTTAATATAAAATTAACTGTATGCTGCACTGAAGAATAACTTTTAATGACTTCTTTTCTTTTAGATATTTTTGATATCAAAGAAATCTGATCAACACAAATAATGCTAAAAATATCAGGTGAGCAAAAAATAAAAAATAAGCGATAGGTATTAAATGGTTTTTAAGTAAAGTATTTTATACGTTAAAAATAGAACACAGAAAAGGGATGCAAAAAAAGAAAAAAATATATAGAGAGAGAGAGAGAGAAGATTCAATTCGTTCAAAGATGAGATATGAAAAAAGAAAATAGCAATTTTAACTTAAACTTTACTTCCACTGCTTTTTGTAATGCTTAAGATAATTATAAATTTTTATTTCAAATTAGTAAATAGTATAAATATTAGCGTATTTTTCACTAAATTCAGATGATCTTCTAATATTTTACAGCAGTGTATTCACTATTTGGAATATGACTGTGTTCGTTTAAAAATCGTCATTGTCACGATAGCATTTATGTTATATTGTCAGTGATTGTATATAGGGACACAAAAGTAAGAACTCCCTCCAGCTCATCATATCCTATATGAGTGTAATGCTCTTGCCCTTACAAGATTCACTACTCTAGGTAATCTATATCCTAAAGAGTTACACCTAAACTCCATTGAGGGCCTATCAGACTTTATAAACAAAGAAGGTGACCCAAGACAATGGAACTAGGAAAAAATTGGGCTTGGAGCATGGTACAAAATGCAACAATGCAGAGGTGCCACATATCTGACAAGCTCAAGCAGAAGAACTCCCTCGTAATTCAAGTTTTCGTGTAGCAAAGATTTGAAGTGCACTTTCACAATTCGTTGTAATAATCCATTTTCAGCTATCGATCATAACAGTGTTTAATACAAAAACCATTTGTAAAAAACTGGGCTAATTTAATTTCAAAAAAGCAGAAAAGCTCATTGTCACTCAAAATAAAATTCCACTCAATAAATATAATAATACTTAAATAATAAATTTCTTAAAGATTTTCATAGAAAATATTTGGTGCTTTAAAAATTGTTATTGTTGTATTAAATTTATTTTTAATGTTTAAATTTATTACTTTAATATTATCGGTTTGGTTGGTTGGTTGGGTTTTATGGCGCAAGGTCCAAAATTGCACAACTCTAACTTTAAAACTGTCATCCATATTCCCAGTATCTAGAAACATCATTAAATTTCGTGATTTATATACATAATTTCCTACAAGATCCGAAAGTACTGGAAACTAATAAAATATGAAATTCAAAAATGAGTTAAAACACAATCCTGTTTCTTATCACATATATTCCTGTTACACATATTATTTTAAGTGATATTTATGTTAATTAAAAATATTTTATACTTACCGTTACATAGTAACCTAGTTATAATTGATGTACATATGTTTGTGCACGTATAAAATAAAACATAAACTAAAAATATATAGCATTACTTTTACAAGAACAAACTAAAAATATATAGCATTACTTTTACAAGAAAAAATCAAGGCCAGTGAACTTGCACTATCTGCATGTTTCACAAGTGTGATAATAATAGGTAGCCAACAGATATCTCATGCTTAGTTGTTTCGAGCGATAAAAACAACTTTTATCTGAGCCAGAAACTGGCAGTTGAATACGAGATACAGAACGCAATTCCTTAGAAGAAAACTGAACAAATAAATATAACATACAGGACTGTCAGAAAAGTTAAAATCATTTCATTATTCGTATTTGTTGCGTTTTTATTTATTTTTTTCCCTTAATTTTTGAAATAGATATAACACTTCAATTGTGCAGTGAGAAATCGTAGTTTCAAGTTGAAAACAATCTTCTCAAATGTTCTAATAATGTTATTAATTTTAGGAAACATAGCACCTGTTAATTTACATCTCTTATTTGTTATAACGTATGTGTTAATAATAAACATATATATACATTTCATACACTTTCTCCGACGTTTTCACTAAAAAGAATATGTTAACATAAAATAATGAATATGCTGTGCATTATACAAGATGTAGAGTTATGTAATATTTTCACATGTGACTATTTTGTTTTTTTTTACTTAATAAACAAAAATATAAATTTTCAATTTTCATCATTATTTACTCAATTCTCAACATTAAAATTTCACAAAAATTCATGTGAGTCGATACCATTATTAAAAGCGATCAAAATTTTAGATCAATTTTTTTAAATTTTTGATATTCCGAAAAATTTTAAATAAAATCATAACTTTTTGTAGAGTAGCCTATAATGGAAATGAACAAATCAGCATGAAGTGCAAAAATGGAGTTAGTATTCTTCGAAATCAAAAAGTATTACAGAAAAATAAAGGACATAAATAGAACCTTCTACCACGTAATCATGTAGATGTTTATCTTAATCCTCCAATGCAAATGCTCCCTTTAAATGATCCATTAAAATTAAATCTGGTGACCGAGCCGACTATATGAGAAGACTCAAATTTTTCTTTTTAATCCATGCAACAAAGAACTCTTTCTTGCACAGGCTAACAATTATTGAACAGCAATGAGTTAGATTATGTTACAATAATTTCACCAATATCTTAAGTAATTGTGGAGTACAAATGTGAGAAATTCTAAAAACTTATTTCCTCACATAATTTTTACTTAAAATAATAAGTTTCTCCGGCTTCAAAATGTTAAACAATCAGTTTCCCTGAATTTAAGAAAATTATAAAATAAATTGTGGGAAAAAAATGCTGAATAAAAACTTAATGCATTAAATGTAATTACCTTGAAGCGAGAAAGATATTAGTGAAAGAAAAAAAAACTACAAACATTTAATGCAAGCTTTATAATATATATTGGTGACCAAATTAAGATTGCAAATATAAAAAAAATATTTTGATATAAAAATGAGTTCACAACATGAAATTTTGGTATGCTAATACTTTAAGCAAGAAAAAGTAAAAAAATTTGCGCAGAAAATCAATAGACTTTTATACAAAATGAGAGTAAAATCCGTGAAATAGAATACGTTATATGACATAATGCACAAAATAAGACGCAATCAATTATATGACGTCATACATCATAGAGCACATGATTGATTGCGTTGTTTTGTCTTTATGATTTTTCCCTAATAAGTGTAGTTGTCTAAATAACTATACAAAATTACAATAAGATCTCAGTGTTAATAAACCTGTCTATCAGGACTGTAGCAGTGATTCCCATTCTTTGATAACAACCGATTTTAAATCCAGTTCTTCGAAGGGTGCCGTTAGCATGCACAAAATTCTTTTTATAACATCTCAAAAATATCTTGTATAACAAAAGTCTAGAGTTGGTCACTTACAGACTTTAATTTTTTAAACAGGTTGAAAAATCTCACCACTACATTGCTTAAAAAATCTCACTATATTGTTTAGCTGCCAAAGTACAAACAGGAACGATGCAATTGTAAGCTTGTCCAATAATCAAAGCGATTGTGGTGAACAAGCGGTTTCCGCTTATAATTGCCCAATTTCTAACTTATCAGCAGCTCTTAATCCCAAGTTATATATTAAACGATTCCGTTTACTCACGTTTACCTATTTGTGAGGCCGAGGCTTCATTTGGGGAAAAAAAATCAATAATTTCAGAAGTCTCATCTAATTTTTCTAAAAGTTTGAACTTGAAAAAATTTGATTTCCAAATTTAAAAAAAAAAATATTTTTTTACCGTTAAACTCTGGCTTAGACGTATAAATTAAATTCATTTCACAAATTAGTCTATATAACACACATCAATTGTTAAAATAATAGACAATTCCATCTAGTACAAAAAAATATGTTGATAACTAAGCAAAAAAAAAATTATTCAATATTTATGTATTTGTGATACGAGACAAATGAAAATATTTTACAATAATTTTCTAGAGACATGAATTTTTACTTACTCTTAAGAACTTTAATACAAACTACAAAGACTTAATGCATATTTAGATTACTCATGCGAATAATATAATCAATAAACAAGTTTGAATAATCATAATTTCACAATAAATAAAATTAGTACTTAAATTTTATGACGAATCCTTTTTGTAAAAAAATACAACGAACAACGCTGGATATCTGTAACAAACAAATTTAAGCTTCTGAATAAATTCAGAATCGATGAAGAAAAACAAAGCCTACAAAATAATGAGAAACTGGAAAAAAACATGAGATAATAAAATTACCGAAAATATTTCATGATTCTACTTTTTAAAGAATCAAGAAAAACGAAAAACTATTAACTGACATAAGCAAATGGAAATTTTAACAAGTAAAGATAATTTATAACTTCCATAAAAAAAAATAGTAATTGGTCGCAATTCATGAACAGCATATTTCTAAATCACAATTTTAACATACTAACTTTAGCGATAGTTAAGTAAACATTTATAAAAAACAAAAATTGTCATTAACAAATGAAGTTATTCTTCGTGTAGATAAATATTCAAATTAGAAAATTTTTAAAGTATAAACCAAGATCAAAAAAATTTATCAGTATAGGCAATGTCAATATAGAGATCGCTTAAAAACATCAAAATAACTTACGAAGATAAATGAGTCCATTTAAAGTTACGCAATACAGCAGATGTTGATGACGCAATCGACATGCTTCCGAGTTTTCGCGCAAATAATCGGCAGGTTTTAAATAAACGCGCTTAACTCCACATTGTTTAAATCATCAACTGCCTTTAAATCACAATTGACTGAGTTATTTTAAAACTTCTGCTCACTGAGAATGAACTACAATTGTCTTTTATCGACAATGAAATAATGAAGTCAATATATTTTGAAGATTAACAAAGGCACGATAAATAAAAAAAAAATTCTTAGGGAGTAACAATGTTTATCAACAATCTTTCAATTTACAATAAATGTGAGGCAATAAAATATAGAATTAAAACAAATTTGTAAACGAAATGAAAAAAATTAACCGCAAAATTAATATTTTAATTTAGAAACAGCATAACTTATTACTGCACATTTTGTACGAAATTGAACTACATACTAGATTGTTGAAATAATTGATACGTTGAAATAATTTATTTAAAATATACATATTAATTAATGGCATCAATATAATTTATTATCTTATTTTTTAGCAGTTTGAATTCCCAATGAATCTTAAGATTCAAAATAAAATATAAAAACTAGATTTATTCACGCTTTGAAGTAACTTGTAATTTTGCTCGCTCTTTTTCAGATAAAGAAATAAGCAGCAAAGATCAGTTTTTAGAATCGCCTCATGAAAGTGATATTCTAAGCAATGCACTTTTCAATTAATGCTAGAAATAATGCTGCAGAAAAAAACGATATCTAAGACATTTTGATATACAGGCTTTATAAAGAAACCATTGATTAAAGAAAACTAAGAACCTTCATTTATCTAACGACTTAGATTGAAGATGAATTACTCATTCATTAACTTCGACAAAAAAACCTATTATTTCAGGACATTTTTACAAGTGGTAATTTTTATATAAGAAATATCGAATGATTAAATGATTAAAAGAATATAATCAGTGATAATTAAAAAAGAATTTTCGAATATAGATCAAGAAAATGAAGTAGTACTATGATCGTCAGCAAAGAAAGCTATATAAATGGCTAACAAGATTGAGGTCACTTTTTGTAAAAACTATTCAATGCTTTCTTATATCGCAAAACTCGAAAAATATGTTGATAAAAGTGTAGTTTGAAAAAGAAAATGATAAATTTGCCTAATTTTTCATCAATAAAATTAACGCAAGAATTTTTTTTTAAGTCTAAATTTTATTTTGACATATTTTTTCATGTGATAAATATCCTTTTTTCTAATTACATTGTATTAAAGAGTGATTTGGTGGAAATAAAATCTTCAGACCTAACACTTTTCTATTTTAAGAAGCATTTTACCGGTTCCTAAACAAAACCGAGCATCTACAGTAATTGACAATTATGCTTAGTTTCCTTAGAATCACTACTATAGAAGAGTTCAAAAATTTTAAAAATCTGTATATCACACTAATATTTTAATATATCAGACCATGAATTGCTTCCTGTTAAAGAAGGCAAAAGCTTTAGATGATTTTTCAAATAACTTCCCGTCAAAATTCCGACAACAATTCAATCGAGTGCAACTATCTTCAGCATGAAACCATGATTTAGTTTTGATTCTGATATCAGTTCTTTCTTACTTCGAAATCAAACCTCAATCTTCTAAGAGTGACGTAGTATCTGTTAGATTTAGATTAGATTTTTTGATCTGTTAGATTTTTTGCTGATTAATGAAGTTGAAATTACTAGAAGCAGTTTTCGAGAGAAAATAGATCGTTATGATCAGAACATATCGTGACCATTTATATTTCTGTCATGACAGGTTTCAAAAAAGAATTCTTTTTTTTTTTTTCAGCAAAACAATGATCCAGTTACTTTCAGCAACTTGAACTAAATTGAGTATTTCATGTTTCGTTGAATCACAAATTCATTTCCAACAATTGTTAGACAAAATGCTTCACAATTTATTAAACATTAATTTTTGATCTATCAAAAGACCACACACCTTATGTCCAACGCTGAAGAAATTACATACGGTCAAATGTTCCTATGCTGATATGAAGCTGAAAGAAAAAGAGGATGCCATTCAAGCCTCGATCTCATAACTAGATCAAGATTCAGAATTACGAGGCAATGTTTCCAGACTTCAATCGACAGAAATAAGCACTTGAAAACATGACGCATTTTATACATTAAATGCTATATTGCAACCTTCATTTGAATTTAGAGGCTATGAAAGAAATTGTGAAGTCATTGTGATAATTGTGAGTTTTTAGTCAATAAATAGATCTATCACCGGACATTTTAATTATAATTATTGACTGCACCTATGCACATGCAATTTTGCTTAATCTTTTCAAACTTCATTAAAATTGTATATTTCTATGGTTTGATTTTTTTGTTTCTCAACAGTCACTTTTTTGTACATGAGGGCTAATTAGACGGGGACCTACGATTTTAAGTGAATTCCGAACCACTACAAACATTCAATCTCAAAGTGAGATTCTAACCCAAGAAACGATTGAATGGAAGGCTAGAGCGCTAACTGTTCGGCTACCACTTGGGTTTTGGTAATCCGAATGGAATTTGATCAAAGTAAA
Organism: Latrodectus geometricus; assembly: GCA_026290005.1. Taxonomy (NCBI): domain Eukaryota; kingdom Metazoa; phylum Arthropoda; class Arachnida; order Araneae; family Theridiidae; genus Latrodectus; species Latrodectus geometricus. Next base: position 66,291 of record JAPDSC010164039.1, read on the forward strand.
ATCCCGGGTTAAAAAAATTACATATATAAAATAATATCATAAAAATATTTTTAAGAGCTGGGATCATTTACATCGTAAAAAAAACTGATTCAGAAACCAATTTTTCCTAAAGAAGTTACTGAATTTTTTTAGATAGACATGGATTTATCACATTTTACTTTTATTTTATTCTTAGACTTTTATTTTAAATATTCACAATTTTTTAATATCTTTTAATCTCAAAAATATGACATTTTCAGCGTTTTCTGTTTCGAAATTAATTTTATAATTAATTTAAAATATAGAAGAGGAAGTATTACTGGCTGAATAATAAAATTTAGCGACTATAATTATATATATATATATATATATATATAAATAAAAATTTATTTCATTTCCAAAGAAAATGTCACTTATGAACTTCTAGTTAACGATTCTACGATTCTTTCAATGTGTGTTCGTGAAAACACTGTCCATTTTAGATTATAAACCAAAGAATTTTAAAATTTCTGGAAGAAGCTAATTCACAAGGAATTAAAATTTAAAACTGATAACTCAAATCCGATGTTTACGAAAATGACAGTCAAAATTATTCTAAAAGTTAGAAAAGCTGATAATTTTTCTGAAAAATAAAAATTCTTTGTTAAGATTAAAACTCTTCGTTAATTAGATACAATAAAATTATTTGTTAATTAGAAGAAAAACACTGTGCTTGCTTCCTTTATTAGAAACAAAAAAAAAATTCAGAGAAACTAAATTTATCAATTTATGTTATGTATCAATTCAAATGGGTAAGCATTAAGAATTTTGATTTATTTGTTTCTTAATGGAACTGTGACGAATGGTAAAAGAAAAATTCTAAAAAAAAGTGATATTGTAAACATTTTTATTTCCCTCAGAAAGTTCGTTTTTTCCTCAGTTTCTTCGTAGTTTTGTAGGAGTCAAAATGTGTTTAAGTTAATATTAATTATTCTAAAATATCTAAGTATTAACAATATTATATAATAGCAAATATTATAAAATTATAAGTTAAATTTACTACAATAAATGAACTCTACAAAAATATTTTGTAATTTCTATCAAATGAATTGGCAATAGTTGAAAAGAGATGTAAAAATAAAAAAAAAAGAATGATTTGTTTATTTCCTATTTTGAAAGTGCTACTTTTAAAGTTTATGCTGTTGTAAAACGTAAATATATGTAAAAAAAAAAATGTATAAATATTGTAAATAAAATGTCAAATACTAATCGTAAATATTCGATTCAATAAAATTTCTTAGTCATCTTGATTTTGGTGACTAAAGTTTTCATATGCGGGATAAGGTCCAGCAATAGAAACTAGAAGGAAAGTGTGAAAGTCAGACTGTTAACAGGAAACTTTTGATTTCGTTATCTGCCAGGGGTAGAGACACTGAGACCGGCTGGGAGAGTCGTGTGGTTGCTTATCCCCTTGGTGCAGGAAAGCCTTACACCAGATCCAGAAGGATAGTTTGCAGCTTCATTTTGGAGAGGAAAGACAAGGGCAGAAGACTGATTTGACCTCTGAGAACACATGCCATAGGTACTCGTTTATAGAGTAGGCAACCATTCATACAAAGTAAGGACAAAGACAGGAGAGAGAAAGTACATCCATGCCCGAGTCGGGATTCAAACCCAGACCTCCCTATTTGCAGTCAGGCATGCTAACCACTAGACAGAGTAGGTGAGGGGAAAGTCGTGTCGGAGAGAAGAACGGTTGGTTGGTTTGGTTTACTTGGGGTAACGGAAGAGTCCTGCGCTCCTGGTAGTTATATATATATATTATTTATATGTATATATATATATATAATATTGCTCTCCAAATTCAATAATTTTTTAAATAATTAACTTTATAAATATAACTGATCTCGATCAAAAGCGTCATGAGTGACATTTTGATCGAGACCAGCCATATAAATGAATGTTGACAATTTCATCGATAACTCAGTTTTAATATATTTTTATTAGTTTGACTTGTTTCCATATCTGTAACTGCACTTTTGAGGAGCATTTCCACTTATGAGGACGATTAAAATGTTATAAATTTCTGTTTTGCTTTAACCCCTACCCCGAGTCTGACACGGGTTCTCTTATTTCTAATCCCCGTCTAAAATCCATTCCAGTAAAAATAGATCAAATTATAATTAAACTATTTAACATATGCAGATGGCACATGGATAATTTTTTTTTATCAGTCATTCTAAAAGAGTGCTTTAAAGGGATTAAAAAGATGGAATTAAAAGCTACTCTGAAATTGGAAGAAGATTATGGAAATGATTATTTTCCCCTTAGAATATAAGCATTTGTAAAAAGAATTCAATCAATATTTCGAGATGAAAATATTTATACATGAATTTTGGGATTTTAAAAAAGATTAGGCTAAAAAATTTATACGTTTACCACTCTTTTAATATTACCAGAAATGAAAATACTCTGAGTTAATTAGAATAAAATATTTCATTAACTTTGTTAGTTAAGTTGATGAAATACTTTTGTAACCATTACCTTAAAATATTTCACAAGAGAGAGGAATACTTACAATATTTTAGTTCAATAATTAATTTCAGATATTTTAGCAAAATCACTTGAGTGCGATTTTTTCCCTTACTTTAATTTTATTAACTGAAATAATAATTAAGATACTTTAAATTTAGACAACGAAACACAAAATGGTTACAAAAAGACCGCGAAAAAAGCACAAATTCTTTATATATATATATATATATATATATATATATATATATATATATATATAT
>JAPDSC010164039.1:71396-148137 GCA_026290005.1 Latrodectus geometricus
ATATATATATATATATATATATATATATATATATATATATATATATAAAATCACTTAACCACACTCATGAGCCTTAACTAATATAACTAGTATGAGACCGTACATTTCATTGATGTATGTCAGGCATAAAATTTTTCGGAAATATTCAAGATCTAAGCAAGCAAAATTTGTTAGTATTCCGTTACCAGTAATACAATTGCCAGACGATAAATATTTATGCATGCAATATGTTCAAGTTCCCATTTTTGAAAGGAAATGGAATGTACTTTGTACATTTATCTTATTAGCAAGATAAAAAAAATTGGACCGAAGAATTTAGTTCAGATATATAATCACAAAAAATTCAATGTTCCGAGAAATTGAACGCAAACACGTTTGACAACATTTTGCAAATTTCAGTACATTGTGGTTTCCAAAGCTAGATAATTATAAAAAAGAGGCTAATTATAAATTAAAATTTAAAATGTCTCAAATATCTATAATCTAGCCAAATATGCTAAGTACATCCTCTTCTGAGTTAATGGTTCCGAATTGGATGCTAGTTATATTTGAATAACTTAAAATGGATGTCGAGTTTCTAGTTTTTGTGTGTACATCTGCCAAAGTAAATGCTTGAAAGTTTGTAAGATTTTTCTTAAAGTTTGATTGACTTGTCGTATAAAGGCCATTCCTCTCTTTAGTAATCCATAAATCCAGCAAGATTATCAATGAAAAATCCTCTGCAGATGCAAAAGAAATTCAAATGCCTGTTAGTCTGCTTTATGGTGTCAATAATATATGTACATTATAGTAGCACGAAAAATTATATACACACTATAAAGAATTCTTCACAATTTACATACTTAACTTGTTAAAAAAAATTTAAGTCTCACTCTTTGTGTTACTCTGAAATTTCATTTGCCTTAAATTAAAATTATGGTGGATCAATAACTGTTTGCACAAAGATTATAAAGATAATAAGAAAAACTTCAAGAAATCGAATGAAAACAGAACATACGTGGTAATAGTTGATAACTCGATAAAATATCAATAGTCTAGATAATGCCAAATAAATTCTATTAAATTAAGTAAGATTGAAATTATATAAATTTTAATAGAGTAAGAATGCAATAATTTAAGTACTTAATCTACCATTTACAAAGATGTAAAAGATGGATAAGATTAAACACTTAACAGCTTAAGCATCTAAAACAGTTTTGAAATGAAAAAAACATTTGAAACTGAAATTCGTATCTTAAGATAGGCAATCAGTATTGCAAAATACAATTGCTTCTTGGATCTGATAGCAATCTAGCGATATTTTTATCGGACAGTAGTGAAAAATAAGTTTTATACCTGTCGATTAATAACAGACAACAAAGAATAAATAAAATATTTGCAAACGCAAAAGTAAGAAAAAAATCTAAATGCTAGATTGAATGGTGTAAGAGTTAAATGGCTTAAGGACCGATTATGGAAATCGTGCCAGAAAATAGTAAGTTTTCTTTAATATTAATAAGAAAGTTAACTTTCAAGATATTGAATGTATACATTTTCCTAACTTTTTCATTAATTTACTTGTTAAATTCGTTTAGATTATGATCATCGTTTCAATTATTAGCATAAACCAGACACCGCATTAAGAGAATACATTGAAATACTTAATATCGAACAAAATTAAAAACGAATTACTATATATGATGTGAGTACAAAAAAAATATAGCAAAATATGTTTTAAAACACATTTAAGAAAGCTTTAATAACAATGAAATAAATGTAAACAAAATTCTAAAATTTAATTCAGAGTTATATTTTTTTTTTCATATTAAATGTTGCAAAATAACATTATTCAAATTATGTTGAGTGGCAAAAATAATTTAAAGTAAGGAATAATGCTTAAAATATTAATTTTCTGTGAAAAAAATTATGTCTTAAATTTGCAAATATTTAAATAATGCATCTAATATTGATTTTTCTGGCTTACAGAAACAGAAAAACTAATTATAAAATAAATGTGTTAAACGGGGAAACTCTAAATAAATACATTAATAAAAAAGTAAACTTATAAAATCTATTTTAAATATGTATTTCGATAATTAAAGTATGGATAATTGGAGTAAGAATATTTCATGGTTATATGTATATATGCTTTGTCAACTCACCAACATTTAGTAACGAATGAATGCGGACTTCATTCCAAAAGTTTGGAATTTTTAATTAGAAAGCATGGGAACAAAAAATATCGTCATAAAAAAAATGATTTTAGCGACAAATAATTAGCTGAATATATTTACATTTTAAATATAAGATTTTTAGAAATTTTGATTAATCTACTTAAAATTATTCAATTTTTATTATTGGCATATAAAAAAGATTAAATATATTTCTGACACAAATCCCTTTTTCTTAATATTATAATTCACAAAATATTAAGAAAAAGGGATTTGAGTCAAAAATATATTTATACTTTTTCAGAAAAAGGCGAATTTTTATCATGCAATAATTTTTGTGAATTATCACTAATTTATAAAACAAAAAGTAACAAATAAAATGGCAAGACAAAAATCTGAAAAAGATGTTTAACATTAGGGTGTATAAATAGCTAATATATTGTAGTTTGTTTGTTTGTTGTATAACTTGTATTTCATCATAATTTTTAAACAATTAAGAAATATTTTAATTAAATTTAATTTATAATATTGATGAATAGAGGATTTTGCATAATATATTTTTAGAAAAGTTGTGTTTTAAAGATTTTTTTTTTTTTTTTAAAAAAAAACTTTTACAATAACATTCTTGTCTTAAATGAAACAAGCAGAAAATTGAAGATGTTTATAAAAGAAAAACTGGTACTTTTTCAAATTTGGATAATATATTTACCTTAGCATTAACAGCAGCAAACACTTTCTTAGTAAAAATAAGCTATGAGAACTAACAAAAAAAAAATTTGGGAAAGTTAAAAACTTATAGCTAAATATAAGCAAAAATTTCCAATTCATCTTTTAACTCAAGGAGATTGTTAAATATAATAAATTCAGAAAATACAGCAGTAACCAGAATCAAACACAATTGCAGACTAAACACTGAATAATTGCGGATTTTTAAAATTATTTTTTTTTAGTTGTCTCAAAAGCATTGATTCATTATTTTAGAACAAATATATCGATTTGTATGTTAATTAAAATGATTAAACACAAAATTAAGTTCTCAAAAACAGATTTTCAAGCTGCTTTTAAAATAATGAATATATTAAAAGCAGCTTGAAAATGCATAAATTTTAAATTTTCATGCAAAAGGAAAAAACTTTACAATGTTCATATTCATTTTTTTTTCATTTAATCTCAATATTATTCAATATTTAACAGGAAATCTCAGTATAAAATAGGACTTTGAAAGTTTTATTTTATTTTGAGTAGCTACAGAAAAGAAAGTGTGTATTTATGATCTCTTACTATTCTTATACTTATGTTTACTCATATATACATGTGTGTATTATGTATTTATATAGTAAAGAAACACTGATGAGGGAAATAAATTTAAAAGATTTACAGGTGTAATTTTAAAAAAAAAATCAGTCATTTCTTAAAATTGCAGAACACAAAATAGTTTGACTGCTTATACTGCAAACCTTTTTATTTAAATTTATTGATTAAGAAAACTTATTTTAATTACTTTTGAGTATTATAACATCTTTATTACATCTTGGCTTTTATTTTATGTATAAAAATATATCTAAAAACAAGAAAAAATTACATATAAATATTACTTTAAGAATAAGGAATTAAACAAACAGCATGATAAAATTAAATGTTTGATAACTATAAGAAACTAATATTCAATATCAAAAATGTTGTTTAAACGTTTTTCAATTTTTTAACCATTTTTTTTCTTTTTTAATGCTCAATAGCAATTAGAATATTTCATCTATTTCAGCACTGCAAGGGTTGAAAATGAAGGTAACTCATATTGTAAGGTATCCAGTGGTGTGCCATTGTTACCACTCTTAGTATCATATAGCATTTTATTTTTCAATCAATAAAATTATATAATACAAAGAGAGAAAATTACTCGAAAAACTGACATATATAGAGTAATTCTAACAAAAGGTCACTTTTAACTTGTGAGAATGACAATTAAACAGGATGACAATCTAAAAAAGTTTCACTTCAAAGTTTAACAAAAAAATTAGCTCAAAATAAAAATTCACAAGAGTTAAGAATACCATGAAAGTAGTAAAATTAAAAAATATTTTTACAAATTAGCACCTAATTTTTAACACACACTCACATATATATATAATATTTTTTTTATTGATGAGCATTCCTAAATACATTCGTAAAAGAAATTTACAATATGTTTAATTTTACAAAAGCCCATCAAATGTGGAAGTCATCTGCAGTTCACTAAGTCTTTATATAGCTGTTGTTTATTCATACGAAAAACTGGAAATGCCTGAATAACAGCATTAAGACTTGTCAATAAGACAAGCAAATCTTTATGATCAATTAACTCAAAAAATGTGTCCCTCGCTTAAGAGTGAAAAAAGTAAACAGAAATTCATGATCAAGATTCACAAATATTTTAGTCAAAATAATGATACAATGAAACTTGACAGTGTAAAAAATTATGTTTAAAACAATAATGTAACAAGCACACTCTTAAGCAAAAATCATGTGAAGTTTTCTTTAGGGTACCCCTTTATTTATTTATTTATTTATTTTTTTTGTAATTTTTTTACCCCAAAACTTTAATAACAAAAGGGCAACTCTAAAATTACATTACTTAAAGTGCTGAAAATACCAGAGTTAGCAGAAATTAAGCTTTATTGAGGTTTTTCCAAAGCCAAGGGGTACCTTAATTAACACTTTACCCAAATTATTAAGTAGTTTTATACAAATGGTTAGGTTGATTTATAATCACATTATCTTTTTTCACGAGAAGGCTTATATGAATATGTAAACAAATGCTCAAATAAACAGCTTCATACTCAATTTAAATAAGGTAGTTTTTAAAGGACACAAAAATTTAAACCTATACTAATAATATGATTTAATATGAAACATAATAATTCAAAACTAGTCCTTTATAATAAAAAATTCAAAATATTTCTTTTTTTTCAGATTCAAAATATTATATTTATCAGAATTTACCAAATACATTACACATTATGGTATATTTATCAATACATTTTTCTTGGCATAAACTTTCAATTAGTTATTTTTTGTTCTGAAGATTATAGCAGATTTTCTACAGTCAGTTTTGGAAATGAAGTGAATGAAACGAACTTAAAAAGCTTAAATACATGTGTTATGAAAAAAATATAAATCAGATTTTTATATTGATCAAAAATCTACTTAAGTTATTATAAATTTCATAAACAGGTGACAAAATCAGAGGGGAAACAGATTAGAAGAAATTTGCTTCGTTATTCCGCACCTTTTTTCTAAATATCTTTAAACCTACTTTATCTTTAGTAAAAGCAAATAAAATTAAATACAATTATATTATTCACATCAATTAGTTTCCTTGGGAGACATCGCAAATACTTTTTAATAGTTTTGTTCATGAAGAAGATATTTTATCTGATGTCATTGCTAGTAGAAGTAAATCTCAACAATATATCGTAAAAAAAACTTTTTTAACTTTATAATCAATAATCAGCAGAAAATAGTTTCATTACTTGTTTATGAGTTACATATTTTAGCTTATCATTTTCAATTAAAATGGGTTTTGATTTTATATATATAATGGAGAGATTTAATAAAATAATTATTCATTCAATACTTTTGTTCTTTTCTATTTCATTTCCCGACAACCTTTACATTTGGTAATAGTCGATAGTTAACCGATTAAACTGCATAGCAATATAATCTTTACAATTGAAATCCTTCTGGTAAAGACCAACTTAATATAATAACAAGCACGATGTACATAATTTAGTACTATGGAGTTTTAATTTTATTACAAACCTCATAAAATATTTATATCAAACAATTGCAAAGAACAACAAGCAAACCAGAAAACTTTTCATTGTGAAAACAAAAAAGTATTTTAAACCCAACTACAATTCAAAAAGTTTGAAATTAATAATGAATGTATAATGCTTCAGTATTTGTGCACACTAAAATTTAACATTAATATACTTCAGTAGAAATGTAAGATTTTGTGTCATGTGAAATTAATACTTGCTACAACAAAACATACATACTTAGATACACAATAAATAGAAAACATATTAGATTCATAATAAAAAAATAGTCATGGATGTCTTATGATCAGTTTTTAAGCAATTATTGATATTTTTGAATGCTCCAAACTTACCTTGATGATTAATTGCAATCAAGTTGTTTACAGCATATAATACTGATAATTGTTTTGGATAGTGAATCATAAAAAATGACCAGTGCTTTTTCTATTTATAAAATTCATAACATATAACTGAATATAAAAATTTAGTTAATTTAATTTGTTAAATTAATTTAGTTAATTAAACAAATTAGATTAAGCTGTTTGTAATTGTTTCATATATAAATATAAAAACATAAAAATAACAAAAAATAAATGTTTTGCACAAAAAATTTAAACGAAATTAAGTCTTTTAATATAATTATACATAATTCATCGCCAAAATTGAATTTTATACACTCCTTAATTTTTCAATATAGAGTGAATTTAATATTTTAAAATTATTTTTTAAGCTGCAATGAAAACATATTAAAGTTTTTTCACATACTTTTACATAAAAAAGAATTTGATAATTGAAATAAATTGATTAAATAAAATCGGAGAGAAAATAATTACAATTTCTATAACATATTATTATATATTAATACATAATCTTTTAATAATATTGGAAATCAGAAACATTTAAATATACCAATATATGTTATAATTTGACTTACGGAAATTCTGTAGATCCAACCATTTTAATTTAATGGAAAATTTTCAAAATAAGTTGATTTGAATGAAAAAGAACTAGACGAAAGTTAAGTGAAAAATACTTAGTTACAAGTGATAAGAATATTATCGTTTCAAGATGAGAAATTGTGAAGAACACGGAGAGATCGTGAAAACAGAGGCAGCAGAACTAGAACGAGCAGAAGACAACTAGCAGCCGTACCAAAATACGAAAACGAAATGAACGAATTCAAACTAAAAAGATACAGTTAAAGAGTAAAACAAAGTATCGGTGTGACCACGTGACTAACTCTTGTCATGACGTTCTTTTGAATAACAGGGAAAGCAGAAACAGTTAAAACATACAAATCGTATCGAATTTACTACATATGATCTTTATCAAGGAAAATATTACCGTATCAAAAGAAGATCATTAATTTTCCTTCCTATTATATCGAAAAAGCAGTATGTGCACAAGATTACTCATTTTCATTTTCTCCATAGTTTATTCAAAACAGACTTCAGATGAGCAAGTGACTTTAAAAATAATATGCCAAAAAAATGTAAATAAAGTAGATCACATATTAAAATTATTTTATAAGTGAATTACCTTATTTGCATTATAAGATCATCATGCATTTCAAAAATAAATAAGCAATTTGGAATGAGCTGGTTTAAAGAGCAGCAAAGAATTGAAAAAGTTTTAAATCATCCTTGCCAATAGAAACTTGACCATTTAAAGTGGTTATTTTTCTTTTTTTGATTTCGATTTATTTCGGTATTCACGAAAGTTTGTGGCCTCCTGAGACAAATTTGTCACCAATGCAAGTTTGGAGAGCCCATTCTTCGGTGATTGTTCGTAAGATTGTCTGGAGTGAATTTTGTTGTCAGAATGCTTTTCAGTACATACTTTCGTATAGATGACAAGTAAGAAATTTTATTTTCCCTTTTATTCCTCATTATTGTAGATCCCCAAAATCTCTCAACATTTTATGTGTACATACTCGCAGTTGAATCCACAAAGTAGTATTTGTGATTTACAGTTATAAGATAACCTGCCCTTTCAAGATTTTCAGTTTTATAAGCACACCAACGGTCGGAATATATTGTAGATCCTTCCTCCACACATCGAATTACATTTACTATCAGCATGCTTGCTTTTCTATTTACTACCTCAACTCGAACAAACTTTAGTCGGTTTCGAGTATTTTTGAAAACCGCCTGTTCATTGTTTAGGCTGGCGGAGAAGATCTAAGGCTCATGCTTCTCGCTTAAAACTATCCCAGTCAATTGTTGTTTTATTGCCAATATTCAGTTATTCTTCGCATTACTTAATTGGAGTCAGTTCTTTTGCACAACTGTAGCGCTGTTGCAAATGAAATTTGATCCACCAGCCAAATAACAGATCGAATGTTTGTTTATGCTTATAATTCTTCACTTTGCTGCTCCATATATTTGCTTTTATGTAGAGTTTCATTTGTATCTATTTGCTGAAGAGAAAGTACGTGTTCCAACATGAGACAAAATATTTTTTTTTAGAAGGAAAATACAGATTCCTCTTTACTTTTCGGTAATTTGAAAGCTCTTAACATTTTTATTTTTAAAACAAAATATTTCTTAGAAAAATGTAATAGATTAAGAAATTAAGAGCTTTAAAAAATGTGGCTTAACGAAAGCACAAAAATGATTCGAAAAGCTTACTACAATAATGATTTTATGGCAATGACTGATTATTTATTGCGAAAGCAACAAACATCCATAAGTATACCTTTATTTCTACTTTTCCCTCTCTTTATTGTAAACGTGCATATATAAGCAAATGAAGCGCAGGTGCCGTTTAACTTTTTAGGAGCATTTTTAAGCTTGGTGAATTTTTTTGCGAATTTCGCTGCTTTTTCTGGTAACCAAGATTTTTTTATTACAACATGAAGATTAAAAATTCTAAGGTTATTCAACAATATTCTATTTTCCAAACCTATTTAATATGTAACAATTATGTTAATTTTGGAATATTTTTTAAACACCAAAAAATTTCAAAATACCCTATACACGTTGTATGGTATCAGTCTCGCTAGTGGTAACTGAAGAAACTCGTGTATATACCACAATAAATTCGTCTCTGGGTCGAGAATGAAGCCTTTATCTTTTTTCTTCTTGTTGTGTATTGTTTTGTATTTGTACAAATTTAAATTTTACATATATTAGATATTGTTTCCCTGATAATACTTTTAATGAATTCGTTTCCAATTTGTAATAGCCAATGAAAGTCATTTCGATCTATTCTTTACTTTAAAAACTAGATCCATGAAAAATGTTGTCGATTATAGATTTCAGTTTGGCTTATAATCAGCTAACTAGAAGCTGTTATTTCAATTACACTAATAGTATTTGTAAACTCTTAGAAAGTTATTCGTTTCAAATTTTTTCAGCCACATTAAATCCAAATTCTTGCTTTAAGATTGATATAGAGGTGTTTCTTGAAGATATTTAACATATTTACCAGTTTCAGCCAGACTATTTGAACTCATGAGATTAGAAATATTTGGATTTTTAGTTTATCCTGGATCGTGTAAGTATCGTAAAGAATTTTTGGAAGACATTCAGTGTTTTGACTAAAATTGGTAAGAATTTCAGATACAGATCCTATGTACACATTCGGTTGTGTCTAAGTCCTTTGATTTGCATGAATGAAATGCGCAAATCTTATTGAGCACGATATTTAAATCCATAGTTAGCAGCTACGCTGAGAATTAGACATTTAATTATGATATTGAAACAAGCCTAAGCAAGATAATTCAATGGCTTGTAAAACATTGCGTTATCAACAACTTTCCTAAAAAATATTTGTTGCAGACTTTTACTTCATATTTGTCGAATAATGTCTGAAAGACACATGGTTTCTGTGGAAGACTTGAACCATATTTGATATCAGTAAACACAACAATGAATTGGACCATATTTTATTGATTTACAGATTCAGCTTTTCCGAGCAAATGGTTTTCGAGTAGATGATTTATAACAGGGGTAGCATTAAAAGTACCGCCATCCTTTGGTTGAACTCACAAACATTTTGAGGTGATAGCCAATGCTAATATTCATGATCCGGGTAATTAAAAATATGCTTGTTTAATCCACGGTCTTCATTGAAAGTAACTGTATGACAAAAATTAAAAGTAGCTTGTGATCCAAACAAGCTTGCCTCAACCCCTGATCTAAAATCAAGTATGCAAGCCGGCAAATTTCAAGTCTTAACAACAGGCTTCTAAGATCATTTATTTATCATCAGCTAGAAATAATGATGGATTTTAAGTGAACATGAAATGATACTAGGTAGATTCGAAAATGAACATTGAATGACACCGAATAAGAACACTGAAGTTGGTGGAAGACTCAATTTAGAAAAAGATAACTAATTCATCGCAATTTTTAAATTTGTATTTCAAACATAAATGATAATAATGACAAATATCTGTAGTATTGAAAGCTAAGTAAAAATTTACTGTACGGTCGCTATTGGCGATTTTTTCAAAAAATCGCCAAAAATCTTACCAACCTCGCCAATCTGCACAAGCGAGGTCTGAAAATAAACAGAATATTTCATTGGTTAATCTGCGCTTTAGGTCCCCTACTTCGCCATTTCACGAATTTGAAGCGTTTTCTCACGCATGCTCAATAATTACTCGTTTGTTTTAGCCTTTTCATTGGTCGCTAATTAAATTTCACTTTGAAATAGTGGTAGAATTTTCGCCATGGCATCGGTATTTTTAAAAACGTGACAAGGAGGGGACCTAAAGCGCATTTTCACCATTTCATTTTTCATTGGTCTGTTCCGATTTTGTCAGAATCCTCCATTTTTCATTGGTTGGAATCCCTCATCTGTGACTGGACAGAATTGGTTGGATTGCCAGAAAATGTTATCTATAGCCAACTTTAGAAAATCGCGCCAATAACAAAAGCACATTAAATCTGAGCCGAAAACTGTCAGAAGCAGAATAAATTATGTAGACATTAAATTATGTTTGAACAAAATAAACAACCAAATTAATGTTAAAAAACATTTAAATCCTCCTTGATGATTGAAATTTAGCCAATAAAGAGGTTTATTTTTGTAATATTTTTTTTTTTGTTCAATTGTCAAAATGCGAATCTATTGGGAAATGACTTTTCGATTCAGGGATTTGGTTTCACGAAATTATTTGAATATAAAATTTATTTCGTAAGTAGAATGTATTTCAATAAATGTTTGGTTTTGAATTATATTAGCCGACATTGAAGAATCGTAATCAAAAATGGATGTCATGTAACTGAAACCATTCAACGATGATTAAATGGCTTGTGTTAACGTGCACTTGACTGGAATCAATTTGAATTGGCTTGTAAAACTATAGTTTTGGCATTCGCGGAGCAATCAATCTTTTATAAATGAATCGTTCCTCGGCAACTTTTGGATTTCAAGTCGATACCCCTGATTTATCTCCCGAAATAGATATTAAATTTTCGAAGCCATTTGACATGATTAAAAGCTTGTACTACATTTGTAAGGTTCAAATCTATTCGATATCTCTTGGAAACCATAGTTATGGCATTCTTATTAATCGACATTTTCCCATAATATTCATCTGAAAAATTTCGAATCCAATGTGCTGAACCCGCCGATTCATCAGCCAAATTGAAGGGCATTCGTCAGTAGTCTGATCATGGATAAATTACTTATATTAACTTGCAAGTGGCCAAATGAATGTGAAAGAAATTGTCAAAACACGATTTAGGCAGCCTCCAAACATATGTCATGTGTCTAAAATCGATCGACCCTGATTAAATGGCTTGCGTCTAGGTTTTCACCTTGGCACATGGATCTGAAATTCGATTCTCGTTCAATAAACGGCAGATTTTCCTACAAACCAAGGAATGGATTACTTTTTAGCACTTAAGAAAGGACCTTCAATCACAAAGTTATAATTCGTAACAATAAGGAAATATGACACCAAAATCATAACTGGAAAATATTCTTCTAACGTATGCTTGTGCAGTGGTTGATGAGCAATTTTGAAAACGATTCGAAAAACCTGACAGATTTGAAGAGCACGTGAAATGGCCAAAGGGAAACTGATAAACCTGATACCCGGCCAAGAATACGGGAATTTCTCATTGACTCAATTCAGAAAATAACAATTTCAGAGAATTTTAAAAGTAGTATCTCGAAATGAATTGAAATTTTTAAAATACAAATGCCAAACATTAATTAATAGAAAATTTTCGTAACATTGGAAACTGTTAGGAAGTGAATAAAACGTTGTAGATATTAAGCCGTATCTGAATTAAACAAATAATTACTTTAGTATTAAAAACCCTTCTTTTAATGATTAGATTTATTAAATGAAACTAATGATGAATTAGCTGCATCGTAAATAAATCAGTTTTTAGAACTCAATGAAAACAAAAGCCAATATTTTGAAATTAAATGAGATTCGTACATTGGAAATCAATTTGTGGAATAGTTTATTTCTTAGGGAAAACTACCATTTTTGTGAGGTAGGTAATGATAGCTTGATGAAGAAAGGCTTGTCTAGGAGGTAATAGGTTTAATACCTAGCATTAATACCTACCAAATAAAAATTATGTGCATTGATCTTCATCTGACTCTAGTAATATGCCAGTGGTGTGATCTAAAAGTTTGAAGAGGAAAACTCATTTTAGGTGCTGTCGTCATTATTTGCCAATGTCTCGCATCGTGATTATCACAAGGTTATTAATTAAGATTCACAACTTCAATCGCCGGAAACAAGCAAATATATAAAAACTTATTTCAATATCTATCGTAGCCCTTTTATTATTGTTTAATTTAATTTTTGATCAATATATAAGATGCCTTTCAAAGTATTATATTAATTGAACCACACATCATTATTTTTTTTTATCCAAAATAATATACTTTATTTATTATTATAGAGAAAATAGTGAAAATGAGGATTGGGATCATGAAGGTGATATTTATTGAATTTTTTCCTACCAAACTGAGAAAGAATGTTGATATAGAAATTTTATAAGCTTTCCTAACAAATGTAAAAGAAATATTCCTAATTTTCCGAATCAGAACATACCTAACGGGTGTAAACAAACATCCCTAACTTTCTGAATTATAGCAATCGTGTGTAAAATCTGGAAAAAAAAAATAGTGATATTTCTAAGCTATTTACTCTTACGATTTATAGAAACTCAATTATAATGTTAAAAATTGATAAAAGTTTCTTTAAAATGTTATCAAATAAATAGAAATTTGGGCAAAAAATGAAGGCAAGCATGAAATTTTTATAACATAACCGACAACAAACAAATGAAAATCATTATTCCAATTATAAAACATCAATAAATCAAGCAAATTATAAACAAGATTTATCTAACATATTTTCTTTATTAGAATTTCATAAATAAATTGAATTTAAGAAATGAATCATTGAATGTAAACAATGAATTTTGATTTTCCAAATAGATAGTTTTAATTAAAATTCTATTTAATAACATATTTTAAAAAAATGAGTGTTTTTAAACTGAATTTTTAATATAGGGTTGCAAAATTAATATAAGTCATTTGTCAGATTTTAATTTTTGAGATGCTTAGGTAATAAAATTAAGACCCTGATATACCTCCTTTGGAGAAAGCTGAATCCTATGTTAATCTAATTGAACATAAAATAGCACATATTTTCATAAAAGATACTTCTCATTTTTTTTTCTAACTTACAAACACAGACTGTCATCCACAAAAAAAGTTTTAGAGTTTACATTTTTCAAACATTTCTAATATGTAAAAACTTTTTTAACAAACCAAATTTCCGTCTAATTTTAATTTCATTGAGGTAGTGTAAAATTTCCTTTAGAGATATTTCCTATTTTTCCATGTACAATTAAAAAATAAATATGCTTTCTTATTTTAAGCTAAAATTTTTTGATAGCATTAAAAATTGGATATTATTCTTTATTATAATTCATTCTTATATCTGAAAATGAAGCTTTGCACTTAAAATTATCTATAAAATTTAAAATTTTTTTAACACCAAGCTCGGTTGATTTTTATTTTACAATATGGTAACCTAAGGTGAATAAACATTCTTTGAAATCGTCTAAATATAGAAATCCTGCCTTTTTATGATAGAACTTTTTTATGGTGAAATCAATGGAAATTTATGCAATAATAACTTTAATTTCAACTTTGATTTAAAATAACCAATATTCATTATTGTTTTGTCAAATAACAAAGTTGTGATATTCTAAGGCATCCATTTTTTAATAAAGTGAAATAATTCAATTGTATACTTCACTTTCTTATTATAACTATGTCTAAACTGATATTAAATTCGTTCTCAATAGTTCATGATAATTTTAACAATAGTCAACCTTTATAAGTTTTGATTGCAGTTGAAAATCAAATTTCAGTATCTATATAAATTTCAGTTTGGTGGAAAAAATACCAATGTTTGTGATATCTTAATGTTCATATTACTCTTTGTTTATTACTTAATTCAGATCTGACAATTGCAAATGTAGATTTCTGACATCCTTTCTGTTAACAATAATAAGTTCTCTTAGAGTATGAAAATTAAGTTCAGAAATATTTAACTGGCAAATGTTGTTTTAAATTCTATAGACTTAACTTATTTTATAAGCATTTTTAATTCTTAGCAGGAGTTCTTTCACAAAATAATTAATGAATGTAAGGACTGTAGTCTCAATTATAGAAATGAGAAAAGTCTACATCTCAATACACTCCTACTTTCACTTCTCTCACAACGAGTAATAACAAAAAGGAAGTACCCAAAAAATAAGATATGCAAACTATGACAAAGTTCTCAAATTACATGACAGAACAAACATGGATTATACTTTTATATACAATGAATTAAAGTATTCATGATATATTTTCAATAGAAGACTGTCACAATATGAAAATAAGATCAGAATCAGCACTGTTGCTACCATGTGAAAGTGAGATCTAAAATTAAATATAATAAAGTTAAATGACATCTAAGAGATAAGTCTCCAAAATGATTAACAATTGAATAAAACTAAGTAAATTTAAATACATGAAAAAACAAAATTTATTAACTAAAAACAAACGAAGAATATTAATGTCGCCAACATCCTAGAATAATATTTACAATTATTATACCAACTTTCATTTGAATTCCATGCACCAATATAAAATAAGTCTTTTAATTTTCTGTCATTTTATTTCTATTGAATGCTTTCCATTTTTTTGTCTATCTGACAATTGCTATTCATATTTTAGTGATTCTTCTTTAATTGCTTTCGCATACAAGCTTTGTATATTTCAGTGTACTTTATTTATTAGCTATTCCCTTTTATTCTTTTGTATCTTTTGCCGTTTGCCATATATATATGTATATATATATATATATGCATTTCCCACAAAGACAGAAATAAGCCAATATGCATGCTTTTGTTAATTGTCAATAGAAATTTGTTGATGAAAGATCAAATATTTAGGAATATTCTGTTTGTTGTACATTCTCTATATCAACAGTGTTTGTCGACTAGAATATTTAGCAAATATTACGGGCATTCCTCGAAATATTTGTTACATTTCCTTGGTGAACGTCAATAAGCCTCTATATTGGCATAAGTAAAATTTTCATTGAAACACCTAGTCTGTGAGAATTTTTTTGTTAGCATGCTTTCGCAATTTATTTTAACGTTTATTAAATTTTAAAACTACTGTTTTAAAATATATTTTAGTTTAATCTCCTTTTGCTAATTTTGTCTAGTCACACATTTTAAATCTATTAATATTTTAATTTAAAATTTTAATAGATTTAAAATGTGTGATTTATTTAAAAAATTCGAATTAAAAAATGAAACGAAATTTAAGAGTAGCAACAACATAATATAGAACAATTCATTATTTTTTTAATTAATAATTTTTGAAATTTTTGCATTATTAAATGCAGTTGATTGTATATATTGTGTTGTTTCTTCTTTTAACTTTCGTTTCTTTTTTTAATTCGAAATTTTTAGCATTTTACTTCATTTTCAATTGTTTAAAAGTTGCAAGAATAGTTTTATTGGGTATTCTTTATTCTCCAGAATCTGTACAGAAATAAATTAGAAACATCTTTGTCACGTATCCCCCTTTTGGATAACCGGAATGTAGACAGTCAACTATAAAAAAGTGAGCATTTTTGCAAAATATGCTTAAGATAATTTTTTTTTATATAAGCTTCTTTTAATAATACATAAATACTCGCACACGCGTGCATCTCGTGTGAGTTAACATCACATACAGCGTTGATATTATTAGTATCGAGTAATTATACTCTCCCTAACTTTATAAATCTTATTTTATTTAAAAGAAAATTTAATATTCGAATAATATACATTTGATTGTCGCAAAAAATTAAGAAATATAACACTATTCGTTTTAATTTTTTTGATTATCAATTTATATAAATTACATATTTTTGCTTTTATTACTTTAAAAAACTTATTTCGTTTCAATGCATTTGTTTTTATGTGAATTTAAATTATTCGCAATTGAATTTATAATATTTTTGGTAAATTATTAATTATCATTAATTTATTTGATACTTTACTAAATTATTTGATAAATTAATAACTATTACTAATATGATAAATTATAATTCTTGTCTCAGAATTCTTTAATCGTTATATTTTGTTTCCATTTTAGTAATTTCCGATGATAGTGATGAATGTTTTACAATCAATTAAAATGATAAATGAAATCAATGAAATTTTTAGAAATTATACAAACGATGAAATGATTTCTGGATTTTAATGTTATGGAGGAGAATGACAAACAAGAATATTAGAAAGACTAACAATGAAAAAAATGTTTTTTTTTTATGAAGCAAACATAATAATTTTACTAAAAACGTTTTTGATTGTAGAAAACGGAGGAATAATTTTCTTGGCTTTGAAAATTAAAAATGTTCTAGAATCTTTGATTTTGGATTTTAAAATACATATGTGAAATTTTTGAAAGAGTAGGAAATGAAACTATATTCTATGAAAGAAAAGCGAGCATAAACCGTCTAACGATAACGTATTTCATAGTCTCCCTTAAATCTATTAATCTCTTTTAAAAATTTGTAAACATTAAAGATGTTTTTAGATATAGAATGCTTAATTGTAAATTTTAGAGCTAAAGTAATTTTTATGAATTATGCATGAGGGAAAAAGAATCTATTAAAACTTTGTGAGTAAAATTAAATTTTGTATCACCGATAAAAATTTAAAAAAAGCAAAGAAAATTCCTTACAATAGTTTGCTAGAAAAGCTTATTATTTTCCATTATAATTTTTTTTCTTTTTCTACACTAATGCATAATTTATATCTTTAGAAGATAGAATAAGATGTTTATGTACAAGATTGTATGATCTTCCAAATAATTGTGACTCAAGAAAAACTTTACTCACTTGAACCTGTTAAGATTAAAGTTTATAGCTCTCTCAAATGCTTAAAACAAAAAATTGTATTTCAACGATCCATTTCAAAAACGGAAAAGACGATAAGATTTTTAATCTTTAAGTTTTTGATGAAAAGAGGATAACTTTCTTAACGTTTCGTAATAACAAATAAAATAATTTATAAAGAAGTGTATCTAGTAAATAAATTCTGATCTTATTGAGGACACAAAAACTTTTAAAATAAATTTAAAAAGGTTTCTAATCAACAAAAATTTTATTTTCTATTTTTAATTATTTCAGTTATAGCATAATTATATATTTTTTTTATATAAAATGATATTTCATAGAAAATAAAAGTTGGCAAACTGACATCTACTGTCAAGCAATATAGCAAAATTGAAATAATTGATTTTCCTACATTGTTTGAAAAATAGTGCTTGATAAAATTCTATCATACCAAAGTGCTTTTGTTTCAATACGATGCCTAAAATAAGTATTTTCCAGATCTTTAGAGGACAATAATACCAACACGTACCAAAATTAATAAGAAGATATCTAGAATAACTTCCTTTCCTGAAAAACGGACTTCCATCTTTTACGTCTGTTTTTCATATATACCAATCTTTATTAGTGAAAAATTTATTTCTCCCAAAACAAAGGCACTATTTCAATCAGGAGAAAAATTTCCATAAAGAATTATTGGAATTTTTCCGGTATCAATCTATGAATAATAAAACCCCTGATTTATTAAATTTTGGAAAAATCTTTCCATATTAGTTTAATAATTTAAACATTTCACATAGGTAGGAAAAATAAAAAGCAAATATTATTTACTCTTAAGAAATATTCATTTTATTATATATTTTGGTTTGTGCTCTTTATGGAATTTAATATAAAAGAAAATAATAAAATTTAGAATCTTTCATAATTTTATATTTCAGACTTTTTTCTAATTATGTTTATTAGCTAAATTAATTCATATTCCAATGGCTGAGTGTTCTTCTTATCTTGTATCATCATGCAAGAAAATAAATACAAAAAAAATAAATACTCGTTTTCGTAAAATGCTTCATATTTCGCTTTCTACAAGATATAACTTTTGAAATCATGCCAGTGTTAAAACCAATGCTTTTTTCTCTTCAAATTCAAGAGAAGAAAGGCTATTGTGATACAAATTTAGATTTGTCGACAGTTCGTTCAACAGTGTAGCTTAAGTAGTACAATGTCAAGGCTTCACTTTTAACTGGATCAAAATTAAAAAGAAAATAAAATATGTGTTTTATTTAAAAAAGATTAAAGTTAAAATACGATTAAAGTTATCGGCAAACAATAAAGACCATTCAATATGAAATTATCGTTAATGAACAACTTCTGTAAAAAATCTGAATAATTTGCTGTAATATTTAGTCTGATTACTTTTCCTAATAATATAATTTTTTCTTATTATATATATATGTATATATATATATATGTGTGTGTGTGTGTGTGTGTGTGTGTGTGTGTGTAATATTGTTGTTACCAATAACACTAGCGAAGCCAAGCCCATTTGTCAAGGACTGGGAGAATGAAATGTAAGAAAGAACGTCTTCTGTTTTCGAATAGAGTACCCTCATTCGAAGGTAGAAGTACGACTTTGGCTCATAGATGACAACACCATCTGGATCTTCCAATTTAGAGACTGAAGCCAGAGAAGACACAGAGCTTGGCTCCAACCACCCCCAGAGGAACTAATTTGGAATGGGAACATGGAAGACATTGCCACCCAACATATTTTACGTGCTCCAGTCATCATTACTGAACACGACAGATTTTCGGCTAAGCCGGGATTCGGAGAACTATATTATTCAGATTTTTGAGTAGTTTATTAGATTTTTTAAATAATAATACTTAAATAGCATTATTTTACATTATGTTATCTAAAATCTATCAGTAATAATAAATATTTTTTTTATAAATATATTCATATTTTGGATTTCCTTGATATAATGATATAATTTAATGAATTATGTGAGTAATTAAAATTTAGTAAATGACTAATTATTAGTAATGACCAAAGGGACTTTTGCATTTTTAAATTGCGAAGCAAGAGCAAATAAATAAATTGACGAATTCACTGGTAATTTGAATCATGATTTTAAACAAAGATTCTTTCAAAATATACTTAGAAATACTTGCTGTACCAAATAATTGCTGGAGGTTGAATTGGGAGAGCAGCTACCTCTACATCAATAGTACTATAACATATTCGATATTATATTTACCACTTAATATAAGTTCAGTGGTGTTAAAGCGAAACAATTCGTATATGAAATGAACATTCTCCGCTAATAGGCTACTAACATAGCATACCAATTGCAGTTTCATTTGCATGAATGTTGAT
Organism: Latrodectus geometricus; assembly: GCA_026290005.1. Lineage (NCBI taxonomy): Eukaryota > Metazoa > Arthropoda > Arachnida > Araneae > Theridiidae > Latrodectus > Latrodectus geometricus. The sequence goes on from JAPDSC010164039.1 coordinate 91,095, forward strand.
TTCAGAAAAAATAATTGGAGAAATATCTTCTTTAATGACAAACCAATCTGTTCCCGTCATCGTAAATGTGTCTGAGGTTAGAAACTCCAGCCGTCTAATTCAGCATTTGTTACTGAATGACGTACTATCGTGACTGTTTGGAAATTGATATTTTATACCAACTAGCTATCTTTAGTTAACACAAAGCACTCGGAAGACAGAGATATGCGTTTATTAATAGTTAAGAAATTGAAATTAAAATAAGAAAACATTAAGTATACCGATGCCTTTTCCTATTTTTATCCTAGATTTGAAATGCAAGACGAATTGTAAAAGAATGATTCGGATATTTGATTCCCAAAATTATGAAATTTAAAGAAGATAGTTTTTGAGGATTCAAGCACACGTTGCATTACATCATAGATTTTAGAAAAAATCATTAGCATTAATATATATAAGCGTATTTTATAAAATTAAATGATTTTTTAATGATAATCGCGTTTAGTATTATATAATTTCTAAATAATAAAACTAAAAGTTAAATATCACTTAAATGTACGATTCAATTATTTCTTTAAAAATAAATAATTATTTAAAAGAATTTATGTTATAGCTTCGCTTAGTGAATAGTTTAAAAGTTGAAAGTCACTTGCTGCGAGCCATTTATACATCTCCCATTATTCAACAATATCTGGAATCGAATTCTTGAACTTCCATACAGATGATTTAATCACAGAAGGTGATTAAATCACTTGTCCATGATGATGCTGGGCTGTAGCCGAGTGAAAAGAACTCTTGACTTCAGTTCAACAGTTCGTAATTTCGAATCCCACATCTGGTATGGATATTTATAGTGGTTCGCAGAATCAACTTTAAACCGTAGGTCCCGGAATATTTAGCTCTCGTGTACAAAAAAAAAAAAAAATTAACTGTTGAGCCAGAAACCTTGTCCAAGAGGGACTCACATATTCTTTCTTAAACACGTTGTTAGCACAATTTTATACTCCAATACAATTATATATTAGTCAAAATTTAATTGTTCTATTTCCAACCATTTTACTGATATTTCCTTTGAAAGAGAGTATATGCTCACATTTAAATTTCCTAACTATTCTGCAATAAAATATATTGAGCCCTCATAACCTGGTTATTTTTCTAAGAAATTCAATGTAAGTAGTTTTTTTTTTTTTTTTTTTTTTTTTTTTTCCCCTAACGAAGTTTTAGGCACGCTTCCAGACTATTTAAAAAGGTCAAGAAGTTATTGTTTCAATCTTAGGATATATATAAGTGGCCTAGATAGCTAATCCTCTTACTTTTCATAACCGCAAAGAGAGCTTCAGTGTTTTCTTCGTTATTCGTTGAAACTCATAAAAGCTTTTATAAAGAATATAATTAATGTACGATGATCATTATTAAGTTCAAATCTAAAAGCAAGGAAAATTAATTTCCAATAATAATTTTTTCTGTATTTGCATTTAATTCTTTTATGACAAAAAATGAGCAAGAATATTGTTAAATCATCTGTAAAAATAAATTTTGCTGTACTTTGTGTCGATTTGTTTCGCCGATTTGACTAAATTTGTTTTGTACCTTAATGTGTCTTATAATTATTTGTTTCCAGTGACCCCCTCCATCTCAAAATCTTTTAAATGTTTTTTTTCCATTAGTACTTGCAATTCAATTATAAGAGTAAATCAAGATCATTAGAATGATTTTTATTTGTGCTCTATCATTTTTCTGTTTTTGCATTACGCTTTCTACAAACTTTGAAAAGGTTAGAATTTAAATAATAAGTAATAATTAAAAAATAATAATTAGGTAAGTTAGAATTTAAAGAATATGGCAAATGTGAAAATTTAAAATCAGAATGAAGTTTACAAAAAAATTTCAATAATTTGATAAATAAAATTTGGAATAAATATGACTGTAAGTTATTTATTTCATAGATGGACATTATGGTAGGAGAAAAATAGTAAACATTATACAAATACTTTGCACTTTTATCGTTAAATTCTTTTCCTTTACTAATACTGGAGCAACTGGGCAGTTTCAAAATTTATCGTACAGGAATTTTGATATTAATCAACTCTGTTTCACTTTTCATTACGACATAGGTTACATTAAAATAGCTTTATTTACAAACACCATGATATACGCGGCTTTCAAGTAATGACACTAAAAGATAATATATTAATAAGAAAAAAAGGCTGTAATTGAATTGCTTTGATTTCTTTATCAGCTGAGAATTAAACTTAAAAGTTACTTGTTAATTAAAATTTTTATTTCTAATTTTTTTTTATTTGTACTGTACTTTGTATTCGTTAAACTTTTATTAACAGTATGGATTTAAATGTCAGTCTGTAATTATTATTTTTAACTAAATATTCTAAAATTTCGATATTAAGAAAACATTTTTCCGATAATGTAAGTTTTATACTTTAAGATTCTATAAAGGTCTCATGATAATTTCCTCAAGAAGCTTTTATGTTTTTGACTCAACTTCTTCTCTTAAGATAACATTGAACTATAATTTTTTTATACAATATAATACAGTATTATAAAAAAGAGTCTTGCTTGATGCTGAACCACTTTATGATTGATGTGGAATAAATTCACTTATGCAGAATACAATTTGAGGAAAGAAAAATAACTGAATAATTGTAAATAATACATTTATACTAAAAGAATAATTGGAACTAGTTTATTAAAGATATAAATAAACTAAAATGTAGAATAGAATAAATCTAGAACCGGAATTAATTGGGTATAAACTTATTATAAGATCAATGTTTTCCAATCAACATAATTAATTTGATGAATTTCATATTTATCAGTATGCAAGCAAAACATGGATTCCATTTTGAACAAAAGCGAAATGCTGGCTGTTTGCTTTCTAATCAATGCAAAGACAACATCCTTGGCTAGTGCTTTAATATTGATGAAGCAATCTTGATTAACAATAATGCTAAAATTTATTAATATTTATAGCTCTTGATATTTAACTTTTATTTTATTGTCTGTTTAATTTTTTTATTTCCTTAGATTGCAAAATCCTACCACAAGTACATAGTTGGGATAAGATTTCCTTTCACAGAATAAAAAAATGAGAATTTTGTTAAAGCTAAAGTTCGTTAATCATCTATGATTCGATGTTTCTTATGTTGTGTAGTACAGAAGTTTTGACGGATCAAGAGATGATGACATCGTTTGACCATAGTATGAAATTATAAACAAGCTTGATATCGATTATGAAGACTTAATCCTGAAACATATTAGCGCCATACTGATATTCTCCATCACCCCATATGTTACTTTTACTCACAAAGTTTAAAAATTATTACACCAATGCTAAAAATTAAGAATGAATTTAAAAAAATCAGTTAGAATGAAAAGTTCTTTCAAAGGCTACGATGTATTAAATAATTTAAAAGTTCTACCAATTGCCATGAGAGATAGCTCTAGATAGTGAGTTCAAGTTGCACTAATGAGAAAAAATTCACATAGTATTTAAAGATAATTAGATAAAACCTTCATTTGAATTGTATAATAAAGAAATTTAATTTTAAATTAGAAAAGAATAGTGATTATAAAGCCCTAATTTTGGAATCTCGAGCAAATTTTACAATAAAATAATTCACATAATTATTCTAAAAATATAGATATAAACATATATATTCATTCATAATTGTGGGAAATTATTTCATTAAGAAAAATGCAGATGTATAATAAGTTATGCTCTTAAATTATTACTGTTATTAGATTTTGAATTATTTTTCGATATTTTTATAAACTTTAACTGTAATGCATGAATATGCTTAAGGTTGAAGTCTTCCCAAATATAGAAATTTGTAATGATTTATTATAATAATACTCAAATAAAAAAAATTCATTTACATTGTATCTATGTTTATACTTGCACTAGAAATTTCTAAGAATTATTTTAAGAAATAAAAAAATAAATTTAAGAATATATATTTAATTGCTGCTACATTTTCTTATAATATTTTAACAAATGTTTTTCATTACATTTACATTGTTTATCCATTTTGAAAGTGATCTAAATTATGCGTGTTATGATGATTATAAATTACAACTGGAGTTTCAAAAAATGAAGACATTTTTATGATTATATGCATCATATTATTTAATCATAATTGTTTATGGTATTTATTTTTATAATATATTTTAAATTTATGCTTTAAAAACGTATTTTCATCGCATCATTTTGAAAAATTTAAAACAAAAAATACACCATATCTTTTTTATTGGTATTTAGTCATTTTCTTCACGAGATGGCGACACTAATATACTGTTTTAGATTTAATTTTAAAATTTTATTGTTATTTTTTTTAAATTTTTCAACTTTTACAGTGAAAATAACGTTTTAAACAAATATTCTTTAAAAATATCAGTTGAATACAGATATTGTATAATAAATTTAATGAATGACTGTAATGATTTTCTGAAATTTTACATGTAGTTTTAAAGCACTGAATGTTATATTTTTAATTTTTTTTCTAGTACTATTTACTAAAACTTATAAACAAATATTACTTCACGAATTATAAGGAAAATTATGTCAGAAATATTTCAACATAAAATTATATATTGTTTAAGTTTAATCAATCATTCATCAGAAATAAACTGCCAAATATTTCATAATTATTAAATTTTATTTTATTCTGTATGTTTGTATACAATGCCATTTTTAGAAGTTAGATGGCAGCACTATGGATGAAAAATATTAGCATTATTAAAATTATCTATAAATTAATTATTGATATTTGCAGTGATTAAATAATAGCAAGGTAAACTCTAATCATGTCTTTACTATTTTTGGACCATCATTTAAATACTTACGAAGAGTTATATAAGATTGATATTTTTCAATGTAGTCAAATAAGGTACAATATTAATACGCAGAACTATTATAATTTAACGGATTTTTAATTTACTTATATATGTTGAACTATCCTTTTGAGCTTTTTTTATTTGAGAAATAGTTTATGTTATTTATCTGTTTTAATATTTATGCGATATTTTCGGAATTATCACTTGACTGTAATTGCCTCCAATTAAAAGGTATGATAAAAATAATTGATTACAAGTTTTTTCGAGCTAATTCCAGAAGCTATATTTATTAATAATTATAAAATTAAAACGATATAAATTGCTTAGAAACATGGTTACATGATGTATTTTTTTTCTCGGCTTTTTCATTTAAAATTATGACATATAAGAGAAGTATTTTTTGTTGTTAACACATTTTCTATACATAAAATTACTATTTAGAATGTGCTGAATATTCAAATTAAATGTGATGGATCAGAATTAAAGATAGAATTTTGTCCTTCTGCCCATTCTTGATCGTAGTTTTATACGTATAGAAAATATTAGAAAATCAAATTATTTACCTAATATATATATATTTTTCTTTTTTATTAAATTATGAATATTTAATAAAAAAAATTCTCATATAGATATAATTTCATGTAATATTTTTTTCATGTGTGTGTTTTCATTATAAAAACTTACACACTCATTTAAAAAAAACACACTCATTTAAAAGTTTTCATTATAAAAACACTCTTATTAATATGCAACTTCCTTAATAAAATTGTTAATGAATACAAATGCCCACTTTTAAAATGAAAGAAACGTTATATGAGCCAAGATTAGAATGAGTGTGAGTGAAAAAATAGTTCTTACCAAAGAAAAAGCAGTGAGAATAAAAGAATTAAGCTTATCACCAGTAGTTTGGGTTTTTTTCTTTTATAATTAAGTAGCTTTCAACAAAGAAACAAAGTTTTTAACTATACACAATATTCTTTTCTCTTAAATGTGTATTTCTTGTTAAATAATAAGCTTGTAAGCTTGGAAAAAGGCATTAATTAATTGACTAATTTTTAATTGTAATTAAATTTTAGTATTAAACTTTGTCATACTGTTTCTGATTTGAATCAATAGAAGTTGTTTACTACTCTAATATATTATTACTTAATTTTAATATCTGTCCTAGCTGAAATCATGTTGTACAAGTAGATAGAAACAATCATCCAATTATCATTCATTCATTATATTCATTGAATCCAGTATGTATTTATTTAATGTACTGTGAAATTTTAAAGAGACAGCTAACACAGGTGTCGACCAAGTCACTTGATCATGATAAAAATTATAAGGTCTATATTTCGCAGCTTCAGTTTGAAGAAATATGCAAGCAAAAAACAACTTAACACAACTGTGCAATGCAACTTTATTCCAAAATTTAATTTTTCAAATGTAAACAATTTTTATATATTTTATTTAATTACGTAAGACGTCTAAAATTTTTAAAGCATAAAGCATTTTTAAAACAGCCAAAATTGAGGAGCAACCATACAGACTTTCATTTTCGGTTTGCATTCAAACCATGCGAAATATTTTTCCAATTTAAATCTTGTAAAAAAATGTTGACAATTTTAAATTTAACAAGGAAAAAGGCAGATACCGTTTCGTTTTTTGAGGTTAAATATGTACTCCCTCACAACAGAATATGCGTAAATGGACACAAAATGAAATTCTTAAAAAGAAGTATATAATCTATCTCTTTATAAAGAAATGTATGTGGAGGTGCTATGTGAAAAGCCTGTATGCGATCTGACACTTGGTTTAGTGGTTCCAGAATACCATTCTTATCAGTACTGCTGGGAAGAGGAATTAAGAAGTCCCTCAAGTGGTGTGATAAACAGCTAAACATTTATCAAGATACTAAAATTGACAGAAAAAATTCTATGAGGGAGGTTTGTTCTCCAGATTTATTTCAAATACCAAAAGGAAGACTTGGTGGTCCTGGAAAATAGTCGAAATTGACGAGAGTATGTTCATGCACCGAAAAATTAAATCTGGCAGAGTACTTACTGTCAGATTTAATAAAAATGGATATGCACAACAATGGATAATCGGCGGGTTATGCCAGGAAAGCGGTGAGTGATTTCTTTTTCAGGTTCCAAATCAAGAAGCATGCACACTAATATCCACGATTATAGCGAGCTCACAAAATGAACGTGCTTAAAAAGACTGGTAACAGTCATTTAACTGTGAATCAGACTCCTAATTCCATGCAAGGTCATGTAACATCATGTAAAGTCTTATCTTGATAATTCATGTCGCGAAAATCGAATGGAAAAGACAAGCCTTTTGATTTCATATCAAAAGCAGTCATTGAGATGCAGAAAACAAAAATTATGTCGAATGATTGTGGTTTGGCGATAATCTTGGCATCCTTTTCATCTCCCAAGTCACCGTGGAAATCAAGGTGTACCCAATATTTTAATCTTAAAAAAACTTTGTATGTTAATAGAGAAGATTGTTTTATTTTTATTTTCAAAAATCCGTCATAATTTCATCTTCACAATAAAATTAACTTTCTTTTTAGTCCCTTGAAGACAATTTTCTAATATAACATTTGTGTATCCAGGTAATTATAGATCAATTATGTGGTTTACATTTACGAAACAAAAAGCAAACTTACAAAAATTATGGATTTTAATCAAGATATTATCGATTATACATAATACGTGTCGTCATCAAGTTTAATATCAACATTTATGACGCATAAGAAGGTCATTTATACTTGTATGATTTCGTAAAAGATCAGAAATGATTAAAAATGAATTAATAAAGGATGTCAATATGAGTAGTCAAACGTAAATTTGAACATAGATATAATCAAGTTTAGATTTCTATCTGATAAAAAAAAACAAATTAGATAAAACTAGCAGAATACTTATTAAATTGCGGAAACTAAGCTGTCTTAGAATGAAGAATTAGATTAGCTTTAATGAAAAATATGACGAAATAAAAAAAAAACAATTATAATAATGAAAATAATCACAAAAAGATATTTATATCAGGTGACTGTTCTTATTTTTTACATAGATTAGTATTTATTATCAAAAGGAGAAACTAAATTGTAAAACAACTAATAATATAAAATAAAAAAATAAAAATAAAAAAACCCCAACAAATTATTTTAATTCAAATAAATTATTTAAAATACATTTTACACTTCATAAATAAAATAGTTCTTATTTATTTATTTTTTAAGTAAGGTACTCTTAATTCAAAATTCATAAGAACTTGTACTACATCATTTGAATTAGTCTTAAAATATTTCTGTTAAGTGATTTTTACCGTTGAGAAAAAAAGTCTTGAAGACACACACACAAACTACAAATATATTAAATAATTCAATAAAAAATTTTAACAGTTTTTTAATATAGTCTTAATTTAATACAATCTTAATAAAAATTCCATTTTATTTTTAATTTACTGTTAAAAAAAATAACATGAAAATTGCATTAAAAATCATATCTTGGAGTTTTTTCGTTTATTCCTTATTTATTACATTTCAAATTGGTATTCTTAAGAAAAAAAATTCTCAAGAATATATAATATTCTCAAGAATAAAAATTATAGACACAGATTGACATCTTTGTTGATAATGACCATTTAGAGACTTCTCAATTATTAATTAAAATTTCGGGACAGACAATAAGACATTGCATTTACTTTAAGATGCACGTTTATTGAGATAAACATATCAACAACACATAATAAATTGGTACACCTCGAGATATTACTTTTCAATAAGACTCTTCTTAGATTGTAGGCCGTATTCATTTGAAAGGAAGAAAATCCGGAAGACTCCCAAGTATGGACCAAGATAAGGGTAGATGAAGGAAATAGAGACATAACAATCATCGCATGTTTTTGAATATCAGCGAATATCCAGCCTGTTCCGATCTATAAGTTATCCGTTCTATAAGAGTCTTAAAGCAGAGGTCTTGAAATTACGTCATCAACACTTTAACAGCAGAAAACTATAATGAAACCTCTTGAATATGCTCAACATATTAACTTTTCATAAGCAGTGAACTATTCAAGTGTCGATAACTAGGAAATCCAAAATGTTTCTAAGTACTCATCTTAACAGAAACACAAATATAAAGAAACATATTATTTATTTTCTTATGGCGATCATCGATACCATTCATCTAATTTTTTATTAACCAATTTTTAACTGAAAATATATAATTGAATCCTCAAAGAATAAGACATTTTTGAAGTATCCTTCCTCGTGACATGAAAGAAGATGACAAATGAATAAAGATAATTAGTCCTGTTGTCTTTGGTTAAACTATTCATGGATTCATTAGCTTTCTTGATAGTAGATATTATTATCTGTTAAGAATTCTTTTCAAGAATTATATCCCTGTATGGTTAATCATCGTATGTAAGGGAATGGTCAAGCATAATGAACATGCCTTTGGACTTTTAGAAAGCAGTGCAATGTCTACTAAACGGGTTTCCTAATGGCCTATGCTGTATATCAAAAAAATTTTGTGGACAGTTTAATGATTAAAAACTTCTGTTTGTTATTAAGCTGTCCATTATATATAATCTTAAATACCACAATAAGGAAATCATTTAAGGGAAAATTCATAATAAAACAAAAATAAATGAATTTTTTTATAACATTATATAAAAAAAAATTTAGGAATTAATGATTACTCTCGTACAAAAATACATTTCTTTAAAAAAATTCGAGAGGGATAAATTTAGACGAATGAAGTAGTATTCAACAGCAGCAACTAAAGAGGAAATACTGGTGCAATTAATTTAATAAAACTACCGATGTAACGAAAAGCTGCTGAATAAGGTTTGCGAAAATAGCCTTGTAGGGTAACCAAACATGGATACGTACATATCATTGCAGTAGCGTGATTTTGTTAAATAAAACAGTCTTCCTTGAAACGAATCATTCTTTGACCTCTGCAATTATCACTTTTGTGACTTCTATTAAAAAATAATACGAATTCCAGAATAAAGAGATCGCAATTATGCGCAGATATTCAAAATAGAAAAGGCAAAACACACATTACTGAGGTCAATAAGTCAACAAACGGCTTTGGCTTTGGTAATAGCATCACGGGAAAAAAAATGCATGCTAAAGCAGGCAAATCAGCTTTCGTGTCTGAGCACAGTCTATGCTAAAAGTGTGTGAAAAAAAAATAGCATTCATTACAAGCTAATAAATTGTTCCCTCCTAATTCTGTGAACTTTTTAGTGAACTCAGTAGGAAGTATTTCATAATTTGATGTCAAAGAGATATCAAGTGCGCTTAGTTTAATCAAACTTAATTATGCAAGGAAAAAAATTAATATATTTTTAGCGTGTAGCAACATTCCAATAATTGAATTTTACCATTTTTTTTTTAACAAAATAATTAATTGGTTTATTTAAGTTATTGGTCTGTGCATTTACCATTCACATAAAAACTAGCTCCTATTAAAATGATCATTCATTATTCAAAAATCCATCTCCAAGCGAATTTTTAGCATAAATAACAGTAGGAGTTAACATGAAGTGAGATATACGACGATATAACTTCATGATATTACATTTTTGATTTATTTCTTTAATTTGCTTTTATAAAATATTTAAAAAGTAGTATTTTCTTTTGTTTTTACTTTTTCTCACTGATTTCAACTTTCATTGAGAAAAATTTTAATTAAAAGTTTTGCACTTTTACAAATTTATAAAATTAAAAATCCAGTATAAATTTAACTAATGTACTGAAAATTAATATCGTATACAAGAAGAATTTGTTATGTACTTAATGAAAAATAATGTACAAGGAGAACACTACAAATTTGAAGATTTTTAATGATACAGTAATATACTAATGGTTGGATATATATTCCCGAAATTTATATTTTTAGATCTCAAATCACTTCTCAGTTTTCAAAAAAAAAAATTAATATTTTTTTTAAATTTATTGAGTTTAGTTTGTTAAGTTTATGTAAGTTGAAATCAATATTCTTGTAAATATCATACAAATATTATTTCCCCCTAATTTAAAATATTTAAATTGATGAGATGAAAATAATTTTAGCTTTACCTTTAGTAGGAATATTACAAGCAAAGAACCAAACCACAGCATTGACAAGTACTCAAATGTCTAGGACTAGATTAAACCGTCTTCTTTAAAAAAAATTGTAAAAATAAAGTCTTGTTTCACAAAATAAATAAATGGTTATCCACACACGTATATTTAATTTAAATTTAACCTATAAATAGTAAGCTAATTTATATATATTTTATTATTTATCATTAAAATAGTTTGTACTTAATAAACAACTAAAATTAATTGATTCAAATACCTTTTCTTCAGACATTATCACATTATTATTGAATAATATGTCCTATGTCTTACATGAAAATTAAAAAACATATTTAAAATAATAAATTCTATAAGAAATTTGCTCTGTAATCTTTTTATATTTAAGCAATTGCGAAAATCTTTACAGAATTATTAAAACTATTTATAATTAAAATTACTTCATCTCCCTTCAGAAATAAAACCAATAAAAAAATTCTTAATAAACATTTATTAAATTTTGGCTTTGGAATGAATGAAATTTTTCTGGGAAATAATAAATGACCATGTAAATGAATCACTATTTATTATAGAGCGTAATCAATAAAGTCATGAATCCGTTAGGATACACTTATTTTAAAATTTTGATAAATATATTTAAATATGAGTCTCAGAATCTGGTTTGTATTTATATCTTTAAAATATCTCATCCATCATATTGATCTAAAAATTTAATCCAGAATTAGTTATACAAGTATTATGGCGCACCTTTTTAAAATTGGAAATCCATTGATTGTGTTACATGAACATGTATTTTGAGTTTTATAGCAGTTAATTATTTATTTCAACTACTTCAAATTTGACATTTACGAAGTCACTAAAAACTTTTCTTTCCTTTTCTGTGATATTAAAGTGTTAAAATGGATTTTATTAATAGTCAAAATCATATTAATAGTTTGAAAAATAGAATTTGGCATACTGATGTTTCCGAAAATTTGAACAGCTCCGGACAGATTATTAAATAAAATTAATTTTTTATAATTATAATACTGGCAATGCGATAGTTTTATTGATATTCTTATATATGGTCACGCAGAGCTAACCATCAAACAGAATAGTTCAATTAAAAAAACATCAATTGTGAATCTTAGAAAAATGGTAACTCAGATAAAATTATCATTGTTCAAAAGTTTTTTTCTTTGCAAAAGTTTTTCCATTTTGAAAGACCATTTGTGGGATACTGAAAAGCTCTGTAGTCAGCTTAATAATAATCAGAACTAATATCTGCAGAAAATATAATGGTATCTGATATATTAGGTTCCTACGACATGCAAAAATATGGAATAAAAATTCCTCGATCACTGATTCTTAGAATTTTGAGATAAAACAAATTTGTTATGCTTCACCATTCCAAGGATGATTTCTGTCTCCCATTAATTTCTTATATTTATGAAAAGGATCAAGATTGATACAAGAGCAAAATACTTTCGTTTCGATTAGAATTCCTATTGCTTTAACATTTCAGTAGTTATTTTTAAAAACTAATTAAAAAAAAAAAAAAAAAAAAAAAAAAAAAAAAAAAAAAAAAAAAAAAACTATATAATATTCCCTGAATGGAAATTTTTTATTGGATTTTCATATTAATTGATGTATTCTCAAAATTTATATTTTTTGAGTTTAAGTGCAGAATTTGCAACAGAATAGAGGGATACTCAGATACCCAAGAATGCAAATGCACAATAATACTACACATGAAATTATTAAGTACTTTCACAAGTAAAACTATAAATTACAAAAGAATTTATATAGAAAATATTTCTGCATACTAACATTCCGGTTTTGAATTTTCCCTCTGAGACTTAACAAAAACCTTAACCTTAACAAAAAATGAAGAGAAGATATTAGCGACCTTCGAAAGAAAAGTCCTACGAACCATCTTTGGTGCTGTTCTTGATAATAACAACTGGAATAAAAGATACAATTTTGAAATCTGTAAGATTTTTAATGACAATGATATTACGAAGTCTATGAAACTAAGCAGAATGAAATGGGCAGGGCATGTAGTAAGAATGAGCCCAGAACGAACAGCATTTAAAGTTTTATAATGTAACCCCCTCTAATAAAAGACCAAGAGGAAGGCTGAAAAAAAAATGGAAAGACTGTGTGTATGAGGACTTTGCCATCCTAAAAGTAAAGAATTGGAGATAAATTGCTGGAAGAAAGGCAGAGTGGGAAAAGCTTCTGAGGAAGGCCCAGGCCCACAAAGGGCTGTCGTGCCAATGCTGGTGATTTACTAACATTCATAGAAATTTTTCTAAACCACGTTTGGCACTCCGGTCGTAATTTGAATTAATGTGAGATCGCTTTTAATTTTTTAAATATTATCAAATAATGTCTTAAGACACATGTTAGGGACTGGTCAAAGTCGAACTCAGCCTTTCATCCCTTCAGTGGGTCGATAAAACTGAGTACCAAACTTACTTGAGAACTAAATACTGGGGACCACCTAACTGGAACATATGCTTCGTACCTCAAGTTTTCTCTCATGAAAGCAGATATGTACTCTGTAGGCCTTGGCTCCCATATGAGCTGTTGTGCCACTGAATTTAGTTTAGTAATGTATGTTTTCTTGTAAGTAAGATAGTATTTTTTAGTGCAGAACTTCAAGTATATGGTCATATATTAGCATTTTATAAGAATCTGATATCTGCTCACTAGAGAATCAATAGAGTTTTATGCGACACAAATGAGAAAAAAAGTTCTATATTTTCGAAATGAAATTTATAATCTATAAATTAAGTTATTCGCTACCATATATTAAAATTTCTTCTCTTTCAAATGAGTGTATTCTTATATTATGTACACCTGGGAAATTATATTTGTCAATATTAAAAAAGTTAATTAAAAATTTAAATAAAAATTTTAAATAAAAAATTTATTAAAAAAAATGCATATTCTACTTATGTGAATTTATTTAGTCATCCATAGAACGAGTTCGTGAAAAATTTTTTATAATTTATTATAGAAACTATAAATGTTTGCAAATTTTTATTTATACTTTCAAAAATTATTTATTTTTTATGGCATCATTTTTGATAATCTAAGAAAAAAGTTAATTTTTTTTCCATACAACTCGGATAGTAAAATTTTTTATCTGTAAGCATTTATCTCTTTTGCTAGTTTGCAGTTTTAAAATAGCTAACTTTAAAATACCCAGCAATAAAATGCTTACATTTAAAATGATATTTAAGTTTTTATCGATCAAAAATTTAACAATTTACAAATGAAAAAATGATAATTTATTAATTTTAATCATGTACATTTTCGATAATCCGACAACTCGTTTACTCAGTGATTCTTATTATTCGCCTGATAACCGAGTTACGATCGAAACTAATGTAGTATTAATAATAAGAATCAACATTCGAGAAATATCCTGATTTTTTTATAATACTAAAAATTCACATATTAATATTGACGTATTGATAGATTGTTTTAGTTGGATTGAGATAATTTCATCTTTCAACACAGTTTGATATGCTGAAAGATGAAATTATCTCTATCAAAAAATGTTCAATATTCCCTTATTTAATATGGATCTTTCATTTTTTGTTATCAACAAAATGTAAAAAAAACCATAATGCGCATTTGTAAGAATTCCTTTAAGTGCTAAACATTCAAGCGTTATCTCTTCGTGTAGAGTGAGATAAACGACTTCGACATAGAATATTATTAATTTCTTAGAGACCACACAGTGATTATAGTTATGAGCTTTATTTGAACAAATGATCCTAATACGTAAGTTCCTTGCTAATGTTGTTTGGAGCACAGCTATGAGAGATGCATTAATTATATTTTATTGGTAAAGTTGAATTATTCGGAATAAGTTCCGAGTTATGTCCCAGCCACAACTTGTCAACAAAAGATGGCTATCAAATATTTTCTTCCTGCTTGCGCTACTACCAGAAAAGAAAATTTCAAGATCTCTTCCTTGAGAACTTAATCTATTCTTAATTCAAGTTTATTTCCTCTCAAAAGACATTACAAGATGAATTTTCAGATGAGAGTAATAATAGCTTTTAACTGTTAGGATTTTACCGACACATTGCCATAATTTTGAAAGGAAATTTAGATGCAGAATTATGGTGAGAAGTAAATTTTATGCATATGAATTATGGTAGACTATCCTATTTTTGAATGATAGTGAAATTTTACAGCTAATATTTGTCGGTTTAAGTAAAAAGAGAGAGACTGCGCAAAGAATAAATTCCCGATTATTAATTCTAATAAAAAAAAAGAAATTGATTCTTCCTAAATAATAATGAAGATAATGTTATAGCAATGTGTCAAAGTTTTTAAAAAGGCAAACATTTTTAAAAATTCTTAAATGCAATAAGAATTTATAAATAGTCATTAAAAAAATTTCTTGCTATAATTTGAAACCATAAACATTATTTAAATGCAAAATAAAATGTTGACTTTGTACTCATTATTGAAAAGAATAAACTCATATTTATCAAAGAAGTAAGCGTAATACCACATTAAAATCATGTTTAAATTTATTTTATATATGAAAAAGGTAATAAGTAAAATTTGAAAAACATTTCCTATTACTGAGGAAAAGAATTTAAAAATGAAATAATTGCTTAATAACTATTCCCAAGCTAGCAAAAAATATTTATAGCAATATATAAGAAGAATAACTACTATTAATTGTAGTTTTATCGATACATTATATATAATATCTGATCGACAATAACAGAAAAAGTTAAAAAAGAAGTTTACATTACAAATAAAAAAGGGGTGAAAAAGATGTTTCACTTCGATTTGAATCGTGTGATGATTTTGTGATTTGCCCTTTTGTGTTAATTTCAGATAATATATTTTTAAATGAGAAAAAATAACTGAGTTTCTAAATTTTTAAATTTTTAAATTTCATCATATAGGCTTGTAACAAATTTTTGCATTTCAAAACTTAAGAAATGCTTATTAAATATATCACTTATAACCAAATAGTAAAAAAAAAATTGGACATTTTTATAATTGAATTTAAAATTATACTTCGAATTTAAAAATATATTTTTTAAATTCAAAGCGGCATTTAATTTTAATGTCACCTTATTTTAAACATGGTCCAAATTAAAAATTTATTTTTCTATGAATAATGATTGACAAAAGCAATTATTTAAATTAGATACTAAAGGAACTAGATGTCTTGGAAATTAAGTATTGGCCAATCATATTATTTTTATTATATTTTTGGTTACCTAGGTGCGAAAGAAAAAGTTCTGTGCAAAATGGTTTCATTGAAAAATATACTTAATGCTAGAAATAAAACTTTTGATATAATAATAATTATGAAAACATTGGTAATTATTGTAATAAAGTAAATAAAGAAATAAACGAATTAAAAGTAATTTTTAAAATGATAAAATCTATGCTTTTATAGTAAACTGCTATAAATCACTAGACTTCCCTCTAAAAAAAAAATTATAGAATGCTTTCTTTTCTGAATTCCTTTTCGTTTATATTTAGAATGAGATAAAGTGTCAGAAATCTTTTTCTTATAATCAAAATCCTTTTCTTTTAATATTTTTAAAAATACTCTTCTTTGAGACATCTTAAAACTAAAATTGCCACAGGCATAGTTCTCCCATCGATCTTTAAATTAATAAAGTTTCTTCGTCTTTAACATTTTTTAAACATATTGGTATAAAATGCAAAAATTTAATAACTTCTGAAGCAATTTCATTTCAGATTTCAAAATTGTGCTTAGAGGAGTTATGCCTATTTGCAATCAGACTGAATTATGAAAATATGTAACAAAAGCCACACAGATTTAAGATTAGTGTATTATGAAAATATTAGATAACATTAGCTTAATGAAAACAATTTTATTCAACGTTTTTTTTTTGTATTTGAATTCAAAGTTCTTCTACTAAATATCATTTTTCCTGAACTCACACAATCCTTTATATCATAAACTAAACTCTGTGGCACAACAGCCTATATCGGGGAGTCAATACCTACAGTGCCCATATCTATTTTCTTGACCGAGGGCTCTAACCGGAACAAAGTATATGTCCCGTTTAGGTGGCCAGTCTAATGTTAAACTATGTTTAGTTCCCAAGCATGCTAAACACAGGGGGTTTTCATTTTATCACCAATTTTATCGGCCCACTGACGAGATGAAAGACTGAGTTGACCTTGCCCATCCCGGGGATAGAACCTCTGACTTGTATGCAGTGAGCGCGAAACGCAACCACTACGCCACTGGGCATACCTTTACATCATAGTGTCTCATAACTATCTACAAATGCGAATTGTATTTTCTTTCTGCATAGTTTCAATTTATATTTCTTTAAAGAAAAACAAAGATATTATAGCAATAAATATAAATATTTTGTTTGGAAAATGTCATTTGTTGCTATTTTCCTTATTATGTGTCTTATTTGAAATCACTAAGACATAATCTGCTTCGTATTAACTGGTTGTGTCAGAGAGTTTAGTGACAATAATCATATTTTGAATTTAAATTATCTCTCTCTCATTTGAGTTTTTTACAAATTAAATAATCATAAAAATTGAATTTTGTGCTCAATATAAGACTTGATAATAATATGAATCTGTCACTGAAAAACTCTCATGATTTAAACAACTGACTGAAAGAGCATTAGAAAACCGTTTGTTTAATCAAAGAAAAACGTGATAATTCATTCCCTTTATCCATTTTAGAGAAACAATTTGATCACAGATTTTCTTGCGAGTTTTCTTGAAAAAATTCATTAATCGCAAAGGTTTCGTAATTCTAAGGGTAAGGATTCTTGACACTTCTGATAAAATTTATTAATTTCATATTCTCTATCTCTCCAAATTATTTTGAGTAACTGATTCTGCTATTTGAAAATGAAAATTTCTTCATAGTTTTTATGTCAAGGTGAAAGCAAATTAATCCAACTACATGAACAATTTCTGAACATTTATTTTTATATAAATTCATAACGATTATTCTTTAAATGTTCGCGATTCAGCTTTTTTCATTTTTTAAATGCTTACTGATTTAAGAAAAATTGTGATGATGCCTTTTTGTATTTATAACATTACTAATTAAGATTTTAAAATTTCAACCACTGTAAAACATAATGTTATCATGACAGATTTAAAACTGTAGCATTTAACTTAAAACCAAATTTTAAAATTTCGTTTAATAGTAATAAATTTCGCTAACTTTTAATTTTTCCGATTTACCATTGATTTTCTACAATTAAATATGTAACAAAGCCATATATATAGTTTATTTATGATTTTAACTTTCGTTTTAATTTCTTGAAGGAATGCCTGACATAAATTCAATTGACAGTATTGTAAATTTATGAATATATCTACATTTATTTAATTTCACACCTGTGTTATATTTTTTAACTGATAAAAAGAAATAGAGCATTATATTTCATTATTTATTTTAATTTTAAAAATAAATTTGGAAATAATTTCTTTAAATTGCAAAGAATAAGGATAATTAATCAGTTAAACAAAAGTTAACTATGGGACTTTATTTCAATTTTTCAACTTGTTAAAACAAGCTAATATGTAGTTCAAATTGTAAACACGTGTATTTTCTCGTTCTTAACATTAATAATTATGTATTTCTTTAAAATATATGAATCATAAAAATTTTCAAATTCCAGTCTTAGGCCATTGTACTTAAGAGTTTAAAGAAATAAATTATCAACCAAATAATAAGAAAATACCTCATCAATGCTAACAAAATTATTCAGAGTTTGATATCACCTCTAAAATTGAAATAAGAGATCAGCACTGACATATTAATAAGATTAATAAGAAAAAAATTACTATTCTACATACAGTATTTTTCCAACGCGCAATGTAGTCGTTTCAAATAATAAGAAATGCGCAAAATAAAATTCTGTACATTCTAAGCAATCTAACAGAAACTCAAAAACTTCCATCTTTTGGTGAAAAAAATGAATAAATAATTATGTCAAAGATTTATTACAAAAGTTGAAAGTAATAAATTTATAAGTTTTGTAGCCATTGACTGATAAAATTCTTTGTTATCACCCAAACAATCTAAGAGCATAAATTTCATAAGCGAAAATTAGACGTACATTTATTTACGCAGTGAGGCAATGCTTCATAAGAAACATGATATTGAAAACCACAAATCTTTTCCGAATTCATCAGATAACGGCCCATTTTCCGCCTACGTTTATTTTATCGCCAATTTCTTCATTAATATACATGGACTTAAATATCTAATCCCGTGTAATAGACGTATACTAATAAACAGAGAGTTCTAATCTAAACGAAGGGGGATCCCATCTTAATTGATTTGTAAGATACATAATTGCAGTGCATCGAGAAGGAATTTCAACCATGTGCCCCTCCTTGGATTATTTGACACACGATTTATGTCTTTTTTTGGCTGAGACCTTGAACTTAAATATACCTGTTCGCAAATTGTATAATGATGAGAGACAACCTAATCCCCAGAGAGACCTATTTTCATCATCTTTTATTTCTACCTCTCCAATCCCACTTAATGTGCAATCTTGCAGTTTTTGATCGATTAATTCTCCGGAGACATCCCTTACCTTTGGCCACACAGCCTTTGGGTTGCAATAGATCCTTTCGGAAAACTGGCGAGATAACGATAATTGATGGTGTTTCTCTACCCGAATCGATTGACGAGATGGTGGTGTTCGAAGATTTCAGGTTTCGTTTTTCTGTAGATGCTTGTAGTGGGTAACACAGAAGGTACAAAATATCAGCTACTTGGTAAATTAGGAGTAAGGCTTAGAACGCGTGCGAAGAACCAATGCTTCATCAGTTATTGGATTGTGCGTGCCAGTATTTTTTAAGCCATCTTCTGGCTCAGATGATTGCTCATAATGATATAAAGTACACTATTGTTGAAAGAAGATTGTCTTTTTAAGTGTTAGCAAAAAACTAATATTTTCAAGGTTTTTTTTTTTTTTTTTTTTTTTTTTTTGGTGTAACACTAGTCGCTAAATTTAGTGAAAAGGTGACATTATACTAATGACAATATTGTTGGAAAATAATGTCATTATATTGGAAATATTATTGTAAAATTTATGCATGAATATGTAAAGCATTATAATTGAATTGATATTAATAACTTGCTAACTTGCTACTGTCACATATCATATTTACTTTATAAGACCAGATATGATAATCACAAATTGCATTTAATGAGAATAAATAAATTTCTTATTTTCATAAACATTACATAACTCATAAAATTTAATATTTTTATTTATTTCAAATGTTAATTTAGTGGCTTTCTCTTGGTAATTCGATGTTACTAAACATGCATTTAGCTCTGTAATATGGCAGCTGAAAATATAAGTCATTTTATAATTTCGATAAAAGCAAATTGAATTGCACTGACACTTGATTTGAAATCCATTTATTTTATTTTCTGATTAAATCAACTTGGTAACTAATTAATTCAATTATCTTTAACAAGTGTACATTCCTATAATAGTATTATAATAACTGCATGCGTTATTATAATAACATAGGTGTGCAAAGTGATTTAATAGTTCGTCTCTCAAATAGTAATAGTTGATAGAATGTTTGACTTGTATTCGCTTGACTATAGCAAATCAACACTGAGACTATTCTTTCTGTATTCCATTTCTTCTATATGCACCAAATTCAAAAATGCTTCCATATGAGAAAACCATAATTCTTAAAATAATCAACTAAGCAAAAGTTGAGTCTTATATTGAGCTGCAAGATACACTACGCCCTTTTCAAATGCTTATAAAATATCGAGCTCCTGTAAAGACCTCATGTTAATGGCTTCAGAGCTAAAGAAAGGAACGTTTTGTTCTTTCAATTTCACAGAGAAACTAATTTTTCATCGCGAATGCGAATAAAGTTTTTTAAAAAAAGTGCTTGTAGCGGGGTCTCTCGCGAAGAAGTTCAAAAGTTAATGAAGCGCTGGTGGAACAAGAGCTGCTAAAAGAATACTCGGCTGTCTTCTAAAACGGCGAATCGGGGTGACAAAGTGACTGTCAGGAGCACGTTTCAACGACTCCGTTGTGCCAGAGCGACAACCCTTCTTTTTTTTTCTTTTTGTACGATTCCGTCATTTCTAAATATAGGTGAGTCGTTGAAAATGAGAGAAAGCACTTTTCATTTGAAAAAATAGAAAGGAATTAAACCAGGCGTGAAACTCGAATGATCCTTTAGAGTGGTAAACGCAGCACTATCAGAAAAGTAACAATTGAACTGAAGTAGTACGAATTGGGGAATGCCACGATTGCAGAAGATTTTTAAGATGGAATCGCTTATGACGTTTTTAAAAAGTTTTCAGATATTTGCTTGAAGTTTGCTTTGTGTAGCATTTATAAGATAGCACAAAATTATTAAGGCATTGCCGCAATTTTCTCAGTACAAAGTTATAGAATTAATCTTATCGGATTTGATTGAAGTAAAATGGCTAATGCTTTAATATTTTTCTGAGGATGTAAAATTCAGAGTTTGAAGTTTTCAATTTTTCTTTCTGTGAAAATTCTCAAGTTTTTTTAATACAGATTTTAAACTTTGTTGTGTTGCTAAGTTTTATGAGTGTAATTTTGATTTTATACAATATTTATATTTACTGTTAACCATTTACCATTTCACAAAGGAAATAATTTGAACAAAAAGTAAAAGTAAAATTTAGATTAGAAACAAAGGCTATTTGAATATTTATAAAAAATATATAAATGAAATGCATAATGCTGAAAAACAATTTAAATTGACACATTATTTGTTTAAATTTCTACTTTTAAAAATAGTTATTTCATCAATGATTGATTCTAAAGATTTCTAAAGTTATTTGAGTTATATTTTCAAATTTTAATTATTTAATAAAATTTACATTTAAAATATGTTGTTACAAGGTAAAATCTGCATAATGTTTTTTATTAATAGATCAGATTTTAAATGGACTTGTTGATACCATTTTTTTTAGAAATCCAATTATCATCACAAATATATATATATATATATATATATATATATATATATATATATGATAGACTATAAAATAATAGAAGATTATTTACTTTAAGTAAGAAAACATGCAGAATAAGGTTGTTAGTTTTTGCTTATATTATCAAATTATTATATATATATTTTTCTTTTTGACAGATGGGAAATATTTTGAGCATTTTTTATTTCCCATACTTGATATTTGTTAGCAAATATTACCCTGAAGCAAACACCCTATTCACATACCTAAATCATGACAGCTCTTTGTCAATTTTCTCTATTTTGTTATGTGATCGGCTATATATGTAGAAGGCTAAGAACAAAAGACAAATTCAAGCATTTTATTAGGAAGAATGAAGATTTACAGGTTCACTCGACATGCAAGTTTAAAATAGAAAGTCTATAAACGTGGGAATTTTTTTAAAATTAGATATTATAATGTTTATGCTTAGAAAAACAGTTGAAGCACAAAAACTGCAAAATTGTGTGCCGCTAACTTGTTCTCCAACAAAACAACGTTCTGTGAAAATCGCTACTGTGACCTCTCAAGTTCATTATTTTCTAACCATAATTGAAAAAGAAAGTTTCCAACGCATAGCACAGCAAGAATTTATAATCTTAAATTAAAAAACTGTTAAAAAAATCCAAAACCAAATAGAGAAAATTTCATAAAAATTTGAATTATTTAATTATTTTTATAAGGGATTGCATTTAAACCCCGGGAAACAGTTTATAATCTTATTGTTCTATTAAGCAATCCACCTTATTTGTTAAGCGTTGTTTAAACAATTAATATGCATAATATGCATTTATAATATAATGTAAAAAATCGCATTTTATTTATATAATCAGAAATCTCTGGTAAAAGTTATTCAATAAATTATTATTTTTCACCACGTTTAAGAAATATCTAACTTGTTTCTTAAACGTAGTGAAAAACTACGTTATCTTTATTTTAAAACCCCCTCCACATAAAGGAAATTATTGATTAGCGTACATAAATAATCTGTTGTTGTTGTTGTTGTCGTGTGCCAGCCAGGCCGGCAATATGGGGTGCGCTGCTCCACTTTTCCAACTGAACAATATTTGGTGTGGAGTCCGACTTCCTCAGTACACACATGCCATTGGTACCCGTTTGTAGGGTAGGCAACCATTCACATGCAAAGAAAGGACAAAGACAAGAAAGAGAGAAAGTACATCCATGCCCGAACCAGGATTCGAACCCAGGTCCCACCCATTTGTAGTCAGGAATGCTAACCACTAGACAGGTTGGGCGGCAGTTAACCTGTTAATACTACATTATTTGTCTGAATCAAGTATTGAGTTTGAGCCCTTCTGGAATGAGATTTTTCTTAAAACTCATTTTAACAAAATTACAAAAGCATGCTGTTACATTAAAGTCGAAACAAAATGAATAGAATTTCATATGGTGGTCGATTTGGAAAGAATGTAAATATTATAAAATTAGCTTTTAAAGTTACATTAACATCTTGATTATAGTCTAAAAAAATTCTTTAATAAAATAAATCTGTCGACCAAAAATTGCATCAACCAAGTTTTGTTTATCCTATATTTGTTATTCCTATAAATAAATAATAAAATATATAGCAACTTAAGAATATAGGATAAAATTTTAAAATCCTTAAAATATAAGGAATTGGGAAAATTAAAGTAAATTACAACCTTAAAATCATTTTTATTCCTCATGTTTATACTAACACCCCGTTTGCCACTGAGGAAATTATCAAATTTGGCATTGATAATTCTTATAACTCATTTTCATTAAGAAATAAAAAAAGGATGTGTTATACCTATTTTGAAGCATTATACCGATATTAAGGTGATAAGACGATTAAGAATTGATTAATAGGAATAGTAACATTTTCTTAATTTAATAACCAACTCTTTTTTTTATGTATGAAACGTGATTTGTTGATCGAAAGTCGACTTCATTAATAATATATTCTTGCTTTTTTCTTTATTTTATAAGAAAAAAGACATAAGAAATTAAACATATGAATGAAGTAATTTTAATTTTGTACCCTATAACGGGCAGCAACACATTGTTTTCCATAGTGATTCAGACTGTTACATGAATGAATGAATTTATGCGTCAATAAATCTGACTTGTTAAGTAACGACTTAAGACTTGACAGAAGGCATAACTCGTTTTCATCTGATTTTTTATTGCCATGTACTTCTCGACCGAAAGGCAATGTGTAATCACACAACCGTGGGCGACTGTGATTTACGATTTTATCTCTGGCGTGCTTTTTCAGTTGATTTTTGTCCTTTTTTATCCTTTTTATTTACATTATATTTCATTTTTATCAAGAAAGAACAGCTCTCAATTTCCCAGAAAGGTCAATTACTCCAATAACAACTTTTGAAGAATTGTTAATTGGCGGAACAGTAATTTTGTCGCCAAAATGGAATAAGAGGCACTGATTTATCTGAAGCAACATGAAGTGCTGAAGATTTATGAACACATTATATATGTGTAATAAATTTTCTATTATGGACAGTTTAACATTTAAAAACAGGAATAGATGTGACAATAAAATGAACAGTTCTTTAAATATGAATGAATCTGGAAAGAAAATATATGCTAATATTTCTCATTTTATGATTTTGTACTTAAAATATATAAAAGTTTTGGCACTATTTCTTCTGCTCACTTTTTATACTTTTGTAAAATAATGCTGTTTTATAATATTTTTATGAATGATATATAAAGATATTTCATTATAATCATATTCTGGACATCATAAGATTATCAAAAATTTTATTATTATTAATCTATTATTTTCAAAATGTAACATTATTTCAATATTAGTAGTGGTTTAACATGATAATTATGATATTTATTTTTATACTTATGGGCTAGAGGTTCTTGATATCATTATATACATTAATAAAGTAGTACTAACAATTGAAAGACTTTAAAAAGTAATTTTAGACTTTGACTTTTAAATGCAATTTTAATCATTCAAAAGTCAAAACATGCTTAAAGTATTTTCTCAAAAGTAATATTGGTAATTATGGAATATTTGAAATTGAGATATGATTTCTATTTTGATTTGATTGCTAACTTTTTAAACCAATGTCACCAAAATAGTGACATGCATATTCCTTTATGAACTGTTTTTTTATTAATTTGTTTCAATTTACTTTAAGTTATCAATTTTGTTTTGTAAATTTATTTTTTTTATTTAAATAAGCAAAATACAAGGATTTTTGGAATCAATGACTCAAGTTTTCCTATAAAACTGTCTGTTACGTATTTTTCAGTAATAATGTTTTGCACTAAAGAAAAAAAATTTTACGTTTATTATATTGAAAAATAAATTTCAAATATATTAAATTTTAACAAAATATTTGTAATTATATTACACAGTAAATTTGTATATCATTAAATTTCAGATTTTATTTTTTTAAAAAATTGAATTCATTTTTATTTTAATTTATTTCATTCAGACATAAGATTTTAACGAGTTTAGAAAAATATATATACATACTAAAATAATGCTAGTGATTGTTTTAAAAACTAATAAGAGAAAAACAATCCTCTAACGAAAGAAAAATTATGATCATTAAAGAAGGATAAAATAAAAATAAATGGAATGTAGATAATTAATATTGAAAAATGATTAATAATTTAATAGTCTTAATCTCTCGAATTTTTACTTAGGTTAAATTGATTCTAAACTTGATTTTTATGGAACTGTGAATGTTTTAAATCTTTACTCAAGATTCAAAGTTAATAAGAATAAACTACAAGTTAATTATTTAAAAAATATTCCCTGTATAACTTAAATTATTAACCCTGTATGTTAAACTTATATAATGTTAATTTCTTTTCACAGTGAAAGAGTGATTTAAAAGTTTATGTATGAAGCAAACCAAAATTTTTAATAATTTCTAATTGATGACTGCGTAGAACATTCTTTTTCTAACATTATTAAGTAAAACATTCAATCAAAATTAAGAGTATTGTATTTTGTCTAAAATATATATTTTGTAAATAGATAAAATTTATTGCAAATAGATAAAATTATCTATACATATATTAAGGATAATAAATGTCATTTATAATTAAGAATTTTTATAAAAACTTGCTTCCATTTTTACTTAAAAGAAGTAATCATAATATTTTTGAATAAAAAATTTAAGTTTAAAGAAAAAAATTTTTATTTTCACGTTTCATTTTTAAATTCAAAAATACAATTTTAACATTTAAAATATTTGTAACTTATTTAACAGATTTAATTTTGGTTTTAAGAAAGCTTAGACTATTACAATTACTTCTGCTATATAATAAAAATTTATATAAGGACGCGAAAATTTTCTAAAATTATCAGTGTAAGCCTTTATATTTCTTATGTCCTCCTAAAATAGAAAAATAATAAAATTCTGCGCTACATTAATGAATTTTCGAAGATCGTAATCATTTTATTTCCCTTTTATTTTCACTATAAAACTGATATCCTTCAAAAATTTACATTATTGAAATTTATGGTTGTCTGTTATCTAAAAAATGTTTAAAATATGTGAAATATTTAAAACTAACATGCTATAGGATTAAATTATTTATTATATTTATTTTAATTGTGTGTTTCTCAATCGCCAATGCCTCTTTAGGTCCATAGGAACTGTTTAGAATCGTTGTTTTGCGTATTTGGATAAAAACACAGACCAGGCAAAAATAAAACAATAAAGAAAATAAGAAATCATGTGTATATATTTGATTTCTAAATGAATTTACATAATTTATAAGCACTTTTAATAAATATTAATGTATTTCACCTTATTGTTTAATGATTTTTTGTAAGAAAAATTATAAATTGATTTTTTTGTTCCAGCAATTAACTTGAAATGACATATATTACCATCAATTTCTTTTACTAATCTAATTATTTTAAGTTGGTTTCTCTTTCGAACTTTTATACTCAAGTATAATGAAATTAAGAAGTTATATATATATATATATATATATATATATATATATATATATATGTATGTATGTATGTATGTATGTATTTATCAAGTGTTTTAGTTTTGCTTATACACATGTAGCTTTATCTGAAAAAAAATGTATAGAGTTACATTTTCAAGAAAAACTGTTGAATTGATTTTAATTCTGACTAGGAGTACTAATTGAGTAGGACTGTTATTGGAATATTAATAAATTTATCAAAATAATCCTGAAAATAATGTTATTTAAATATACATTTTCAAATTTTAACAAATTTATTAAATTTTATCGTTTTTCTAGAAAAAAATATAGCTTACATCAGATAGTTAATGTAAATACCATTCTAAGAAGCATGTTAAGAATAAATATTAGGCATCACAAAACAAAACTCTTTTCAGTAGATAGAAATTATTTTGTAAGCTTTATTATCAAAGTAATACAGATGTAAAAAATAATTAATTTTCAAAGATATATGTAATTCTGATACCTAAAAAAATGCTCCGACGACCAGAATACGAAATTGTATTTTAAGTAAGAAAGAAAATGACACCACAACTTTAAAAATTTGGGAAAAAATATTGATTTGGAAAAAACTTTGTGAGAGGATTTCAGTATTGCTATTTTGACTGCACCCACATCTATTTATTTGATATAATGCAGAGTTTTCAATCGGATGCGATATAATGTTATTCTTTACATTATTCTATTTGTTTTATTTTCTTTTATTTAGATAATATTTTGTTCTGTTGTTAAAATGAATATTTAAAATGTCCTAGAATTTTACTCAAATACCTTTTCATATTTTTCATTATTTTCTTAGTTAAATTATTTTCATTTATTGTTTTTCATTTGTTATTAGCATGTATAGTATTCAGTTTAGACAAAAATTTAATTGCTTACATTTTCTCTTTTTATTAAATTTACGAACCATTTTTGAAAATTGTCTATCTTTTATACTTGTATTCCATTTGGCTAATTTAACTTTTTAATCTGACACAAGTTTTAAATTTTAATTTAGTTAAGAAATTTTAAATTTAAATGAATGGTTTTTTTTATTATTTTATTATTATTATTATTTTTTTTTGTTATTTAGCTATTGCATAAATATTTAAGATTTAAAACTTTTTCAAAAAGAATAGCAAATAACAAGACTATTAAATAACAGAAAGAAAAGTTCAATTCTTATGCGCCTTTACTCAAGTGAGAATCACACAATTAAGCTTTTATTTTCATCTATAACTTTAGCAGCGAAAAAACTGTATGTATAAATAGTGACTCACGCATTTATTTCCATTCCTAACGAAACACTGGAAGAGGCATTTTGTGAGAACTTTCACCCCCACAACAAAAGAGCCTCTAGTGTTTCGGAGCAACACTCTCCTGGAAGAGGTCCATGTTTAGCTCATTAGTGAGTTTTTTCGCACCTCCTTCTCCAGCTCCAAGCCAGAGATCGACGACAGACAAGCTGCCTCACCAAAACAGAGCCACTCTTTGTTTTTTAAATAACTCGCGATAGCCATGTTCCGGAATTGCAGAAAGTTCAAGGGAAGCCAAAAAAAACTTACATAAAAATTTATTTTTCACAGAGCCGTCATGGGAAGATAGTTGTCCTAAAATTCGATTGAAAAGTCTATGAACAGCAGGAGGTGTTAATGCCAATTTTTTAAAATCTAATTTTGATTTTTCCATATCTACGTAAAAATTTATGTACATTATATGCAGGGGATACAACTAGCTTAAATCTTTGTATTGTGAATTTTATACCACAAACCTATTAAAGACAACCAAATTTTTAGGAATTATTTATAAAATCTATTATACAAATATTACTATCCTCCATATATGTGATATACATTTATTTTTTTTAACAAAAATATCATGGTAATGAAATTTCTCTGCTACGAGTTAGGAAGTTCAAAACTAAAGTTCATTTCATAGAAGATTTTGTAATTAATATGGATTTGTCAGTTACTTTTCACTCAAATATTAATTTTTGATAATGGAAGAGAATTTCACTGAATCCTACAGTTTAAAATGGTTACTGCAACATTTATAGTCGGATGGATTTCGATCTATAAAATTAACAGACATAGCATTGACCGTTCTGCTACCAAATATTTGAGTATTAATTACTAACATATTAATGTGCTAAAAACAATGTTTTATAACAAAATATATCATTTTGTTATGGAATTATTTATCAAACGTCTAGAGGCAACAAGAACAGGAAAGTGGAAGTCGAATGCCAACTGCCATGCATAATTTTGTAACTGTTCTATTGTTGTTGTGATATGTTATTAAAGATATTTAAATAATTCAGTGATATCTGGGGCTTTTAAATTCCAAGTGTGTTGCAGTCTTTGTATATCTTGATAAATAAACACACTGATGAATTTTTATGAAAATTTTTTGTTTGCAATATGAGGATGTATCATTGCTCACACCAATTTCTCAGCCGATATCAGTGCTTTTCCATAGCATTCTTGTAAATGGGGATAATCACATCAATTTATTCTGTAATTGTAAATTTTTAACATTTATTATAACTTTTTATTTGCAAGACCTATTTTTCTTTCAGTATATATATATATATATATATATATATATATATATATATATATATATATATATATATATATATATGAATGTCTTTCGCATATTTATGTATCAGAAAACACTTTGCCAAATATTTACCTGAGATGCATAAAACTGATTCCGTACTTTAAAAATGAATCAAGTTCACAAAAGCAACGATAACATGAATTATCACTGACAACGGTAAACTTAACTAATATAGTTATTTTATGACTGAATAAATATGCATTAAAATAGCTCTTATATAATTGTGTTTTAAATAGAGTTTTAACATTCTAGATTGTGAATTGAGTTCCCTTTTCCAATAAAAATATTATTCTATTTTATTTCAGACAAACAACGTTGCCAAGATGATTACAGCTCTGATGCGCTGCTCATAACTTTTATGGCATGAATTACGGAACATGCCAAAATGTGCTTGAGTAGGATAATGCGGTAGGTTGCCCAAGAAATTTCCTCAATGCAGTTTTTGTCAAGTGAACCATTCCTCATCGAAATCAAGGCGTCTTTTCTCTCGGCCGTCCGGAGGTATCGTTCCCGGAAACTGGAAAGAGACGCTACTTCCGAAGAAGTGATGAAGCGATTTCATTTTGTACTTGGCACTCGGCGCATTTGCCTTCTCCAAATGATACCCTTCCATCACGGTAAGCACACCCCGAGGAGTGTACAGATGAGTAGGATGACAGACGCTGGTGCGTGTGGGGTGGGATGGATCAAAATAAGCCGACGACGGGTCCCATCTTCTTACTTTAAGGCTGGTTCATCTTTCCTATAAATAACTTAACCGCATTTCTCTCGCTTGCATCGTCGCCAACTAAACAAAATTCTCTTGAATATTTTGATTATTTATGGTTCAATTTCCCGGCTGAGCTTGTCGCCACTAGGAGGGCCTGGCATCCATCAAATGTGCTAAATATTCTCGACGTTTCAGGTGGAGTTGATGAAAAATGCAACAGACATTTTGCGACTAGTTTTACAAAACTGAAATTGAATAAGCGTGAACAGTGATTTGTTTGTTAGCTACTATACAAGTGAAAATGCTTATTACATGAACTAGAAAAAAACCTTTCCACCAGTTCAAATCAGTGAAATACTTTTAATCTTAACTTTTATGAATAACTTTGTACATTTTTAAAAGTTACAAAGTAATTTCTAAAATCATTGCAGTTAAAATGCAGGCAGTGGTAAAAGATTCATTGGAGCATAATAGTACATAAATAGACTTTGAGAAGGTTGCGCTTATTATCACAAAAAAACTTTCATCATTTACTATTGTTTCATGTTAATTTCTCACATTACATCAATGCTGTATAGAGGTCATGTTTTGTAAATTCTAACACTTCCTTTTTTAGAAAACAAGGAAACTGGATTTTCTGTGGTGGCTTCTTTGAAGACAAAATATAGATCTCAGCTAAATATAGAAAAAGAACTGAGAGTGTCTATTTCTAATATTAAACTCTCCTTCGAAAAACTTTGCTCTCAAAGACAGGCCCAAGGAAGTCACTAATAATTATTAAATTTGTTTTAATTTAGTAAATTGTTTTAATTTAATAAGTTAATTATTAAATATGTCGAAATGTATTTTGTTTTGTATGTGTGTGTGTGTTCTTTCCTTTCAGTCACTTAATCAATTTTTTTAAATAACATTTTCTCTTGGATATGATCGCGCCCCCCATTAGTGTGCTCGCGCCCCCTAGGGGGTCGCGCCCCACAGGTTGAGAATCACTGCATTAGTATATTCTGAGTAGCATGAGCATTTAATAATTTACACATGTAGCTAATGAGAATTAAAAGTAAAATATACCGAGAGTTAACTTCTTCATTGATATGTACATAGGTTAAGTGGCAGCGAAGGTTTGGTCGGTTAGAGTGTCGTCACATTAGAAGGTAGTGAGTTTGAATCCTTTATAATTTTAACATATTTGTCGTTTATACTAAAACGTTTTAAAAGGAACACGTAAAATGATATATAAAAAACTCTTACACTATTTATTGCTTGTGAAATAGATTAAAAACTTTTTAATGTACATCATCTAAGTTTTTATTCCTTGTTTAAAACTAATTTTAACGGAAAAAAAAATCGTTAGTACTCGCAATGGTAATATAAATGCTGAAAAACGATATTTTTATATCTGATATGTATTTTAAAAGATATTTAAGATTATGAGTGAGTATTATAATATTTATTACTAAAAAAAAATTCTTATGCATATTTTAATGATCCTATTGACTGAAAAGTTAAATAGATTGTATTTGCTATACAAACATCAGATTTGTTTCCTGTCAACCATGTGAAATTTAATGCAAATAATACTTGAAACCTGATTTGAAATATAAATTGCAAAAGTCATGAAAATCGAGCAAGATTTACCATTTGAACTTTTTTAGAAAAATAAATTTAGCATTAACAAAGGGAATTTAGACAACAGATTATTTAAAAACTAACAGAAATGTTTCGTGTTAGAAATGTTTACATTACTCAGCATATATAAAATTTATGCCGGAAACAAATATTTCCAAATTTTCCTATTTACCATTTTAAGTTTTATTACAAAGTCACCACTGTAATATGCAATAAAAACATTTAAATAGTCATCTAAATGGACGGTGTGTTTTCTTTCAACATAGAGACCTCTATGCTACGAAGATGGCGGAAAAGGATGTGGATATTACCATTCTCAGTCTTCAGAACTTTCGGGGAGACGGTGAACTCAAGCATGTCAGCGAGCTTCCGTAGGGACTTCAGTGAGAAATCTTGATCAAATCAGCACCTTCACCCATCAAGGGCCTCAAAGCGTCAAACTGCTGAAAGGAGGGTAGGGACTGACAAACCCTCCACCACTACCTTCCATCATCCCTCTTGTTACCCCAGCAACAGAAATCGTCAATGACTTCTTGCAAAAGATCGTCAATTCAGATTCAGTGCGTGAGTTGGTGTAACAGCTGCGAATGTCGGCAAGCGGCACACTCCATCAAAATGCTCCCTTTTCCTTCCGTACCATCTACAAAATCAAAACAAAGCGCTGGCTTGTTTTGCTTCTTGAAAGAGAAGGAAATTTCCCTTACAAGAGTTAAATTCAAAGCCCTCTTTTTTAGTTACACGACTACATATGGAAGATAACTTAAACAGCAGTTTAGACAATTTTCTACATACATCATCACATTTTTTATTTTTTATTTATTTATTTATTTATTTTTTTGTTATTTTTATGTTGCTTTGACGAACTGTGCATATTTGAGGTCAATGGCAATTACTTGATTTAATATCATAAAATTTATACTATGTTTTTTTTCATTAATCTAAAAATCAAAGAGTTAAGCATTTCAATTTTGAATGTATCAGACATTTTTTACTCAATTTAACTTATTTTTTATGCAAGCACATAATATTATAATTTCTCGCAGTGAATTACTAGAAAAAAAAGCATCGAAAATTTACTAGAAAAGAAATCTTGAGGTTTGAAAAATGCTAAGTTAAAACTAATTTGTAATAATGAGATATCATTAAATGTTTTTAATATACTACTGAAATACCTATAAGTTTTATCAGTAAAATATAAAATCAAAACTTAAGTAGGACAAAATGTTTGTAACAGCATTTTGTAATGAGAGAAAAAGAAGTTTAGATGTAATTTCATTCTCATAATTTGAAATTATTTAAGAAATCTTAATTCTGAAATTTAATGTGGAAGTACTATTTATAGATTTTTTTAAATGAATATTTTAAACTGTCCTTTTAAAAATTTAAAATAATTTTTAATAGAATTTTAAGTGACATATTTTTTGTTATTTTTAATAATTTATGAAAAAAGGTTAATTAAATAAAAAATACAAAATTTTGCAACTGAACTGACATTTTTCATGGATAAATAAAAAAGGTAAAGAAAAAAATATTATTACAATAATTTAACATTTATTTGAATATAAGGGCAGAGTAATTGTTCAGTATTGAATTAATAGGAAGTCCAATAAAATAGTTCCGAGGTAGCCAATAGATGTCACTATAATCTGAGATCTTCCATGAAAAAGGAATGAATTTGTGATAAAATAATATACCGGTAAATTATCTTTAGACCTAAAACCGCTGGAATATAGTGGTTAGACCATTAAGAAAAAGAAGTTATGCATTAACCACATTTGTTCAAGAAATATCTAATACACCTATTATTTCTATAAGCCGGAAGTGGAAATCCCTCGTTCCGTGGTAAATCCAAATGAATTACGGGTGATGCTATGAATAAGTTGTTTAATGCGTGTTTTTAAAAAAGCAAAATTCAATCAGTAGTTGTTATATCTTTAAATCAGATATCTCTTCAAATAAGAAGTCGCAAAAGTTAAAATTAAATGATTGGGGTAAAATTGTGTAAAGAATATCTGATAAATTTGAAATAAATAAAATTATATATAACAATTGCTTCATTAATGTTACAATGTGATAAGGGGTCTCATCTCGTATAAAATTGTGCTATCCATGCATCCACACTATTGCAGAGCTAAAATGAAATGGTTGTACTAAACGACTTCGTGGAGTTCCCATTGATGCTACAGATTATACTAATTCGAATAATTAGGTTCTTGCTAAAATAAATAAATAAAAATTTAAATAAATGCTGTCGTTAACCGCGTCTAATAAGAGCTTTTGTGAAAAAAGAGGAAATAATTGTACTTGGAACAAATTTTATTTTATTATATTTTGCTGTCAAAATTTTAGAGATGGAAATCGGCTTTGTTGTCCATGATTATACAAGTGTTCAATGATCATGCATCATCTTCTTACTCATAAACAAGAAATAATACAGCGAAAATGTTTCATATAACAGGTTCAGCAGAATTAAGTTCTGAACATGTGCAAATTTGAATGGATTACATCGTAAGGATCTTACAAAATTTAAGGAAATGTAACTTCATATTGTTTCCTGTGTACTACCTATTTCCAAAATACTTTCTTGAAGAGCTCTTTCTACAATAACGCATAATTTAATTATCTTTATTAACGCATCTTTCCGGGACACATTGAAACAATTAATTTGTTTCTCTCTGGTTCATTTCACATAAAATGAAGCCAATTCTCATCAAATTTATAATGCATTTCATTGAAACCTACAACAAGCATCAAGCTAGGGTCTTTTTTTGGGAACTTTATTTTTCTCAGAATTTTTTCAATCCAATGGGTTGTTGTGCAAAATGTTCGCAAACGGTGATAATCTCAGCTTGTCCTGATTAATTATACTGCATACTATTTGCTTTTTCACCAAAAGTTTAAGATATCTAAATCTCGTCTTTTAATTAGCATCTTAAAATCAGTATCGCTTTTAAATCATAATCATTCTTTAAGCATCTTATTATAAGTACAGTGTTATCTAAAAACTAATTAATTTGGGAGCTGTTTTTCTTGTAACAAATTTGCACATGTCATGTACATTCAGATGAAACACTAGATTAATTTGAATTATGATTCCTTTATTTCAGCCTTTTAAAAGTGCCATTTTACATCCATTTTGGTTAAAGTTCTTTATTATTATCAAAAAATGATATTTTTATATATACATATATACATTATTGAAGTTAAATTTTAAAACGTACATTACCCGAAAAAGAATAAACACATTATTCATAAAATAATGTTTTTTTATGAGATAATAAGGCTGCGTTTATATGAAAAACTCTCTAAGTAATAAATCATATATTAAAGAAAATAATCAAGTTCAAAATCACAGTTTTTTTCTGTAATTTGAATGACTATGATAATCTACTATGTGTTCAAAGATTTAGTTATTCAACATAAGATAAATGGTATGATGAGGATGTTTGATTAAATTTCCTATAATCTATTTTCGAATAGATATCATTAATAATATTCAAAATCTCTTCAAGCATTACAAAAATGGAATGATTCTGGTTTAAAAAATTTACTCTATCAATCAGATGTAAGAAATGCGACTTTTTTAAAGGTTTTTTTAATGTTTTTTTTCCTAGAAAAGCTCAAGAGAAATGTTCATAGTAACACTTTCAATCATATGATACGCAAACTTATACATAGATTCGTTGACAATCTCATTAGTGCTTCGTTGGGTTTCATTTAAGATTTTAATGATATGACTACGGTGTGTCTCAACTTGATATAATATCGTAGAATTCAAGAATGTTGAAATATTTATTGCGGTATTTGAGATCAATCATTAATAAAAAGAATATTGCTATAGTACTGAAATCAAATAACTGGCATCAATTTCAAATTCTTCGTTATGTATATAACCAGAACATTCTGGTTATATACATAACGAAGAGGAGGGTGACATTTGAGGTGGAACTTCGCCAACTGATCATGATTCCAAATTAGGAGGCGCTTGGAAATAGGCGAGTATTCCAAATCCGTAAATCCTAAGGTACAGTTCGGGACTCAACTGCATTGCTATGTGCATATATGTAAGTATATAACTGGATTAAGATCAAAAGATAAAGTTACAAGCAGAGCTAAGCACGCAGGATCCGGTTTTCTTAAATTAATTTACCATACTTGCATTAGGACATAAAGCAGTAACTTACTAAAAGCAGAAATTTCCACTCAATAAACCAGGTTCATGGTAAGAGGAATTTAGTCAGCAGTGATAAATATGCTTTTGCACTCAAAGTTTGATTAATATGTAAGAGCTCTAGCCAAAACGTGTCAAGGAAACTACTCTCAAATTATATCGCTACAATTATTAGCTTATAATATTAGTCATGAATATTTTTATGCTGTTTTCCTTAAGAGCGTTATCCTTAGGCCTTATTAACTTCTGTTTGAGTATGTGAATTTACAGTCACATACACAAACAGAAGTTGTAATTGCAAACATGATTCATTAGACCATACAATACACTTCATCTAATGATTTTCCAGTTTCGCCTTTAGTTTAATGCATTTTTTTGCCGGTAACTAACCATATATAACTAGGTTACTAAGGGTAGTATAATTTTAATCATCAATGATATTCACCAATAATTCAGTCTAAAATCTCATTAATCATTATAATTAATGAAAGTAAATCCTACTTATGAAACAATCTTGAAATCAGTTTCGTACGATATTTTTGAGAGGCTTTAGTCCTACTTTTAAGATTTCAATTTCTATATGCATTTACCAAAGTGAGGTTATTTTTTCCATTTATATTATTTAACAAGAAATCTCAGATAAGTAATAAATTGTGTATTTCCTCAGCTAAATAATAAATTTTATCCATTCACTACCGACTTCAGGTAGATTTTTACAAAATAACAAAAATAATTTAGGCCGATTATCTTTTAATTTGCTTGTAGACAAATCTATTGATTTAAATTTGTCTGAATTTTCCATACCTCAAGTGATGAAAAGCCTGATGAATAAGATTTTCATAAGCCATTGCGATGATTTTCAATAAGGATAATTAATAAAAATCGAAGAGCAACTGCATGTTTTGATACTTTGTACCAGAATATATACTTTAAAAGTATTGAAAATTTCCCGAGCTTATTGTGACCCCAAAAGAACTAAATACTCGAAGTTTCTTCTAAGAATCTACTCTTTAAATATTTCTACCACTACTATTTAAAAACTTTTCACAAAAGCACTCATTTTACTCATTGCACTTTCATACATCAGCCATAATTACTGCTGTAGTTACATCTTTACTTACGCAGTTCTAAACAAATGGATTATTTATTTTGTAATTTATATCTTAACTCACGCAGTTGTTATAACTGTTGCAAAATATTTTAATCTTATCAGAAAAGTGTTCACTAAAATTGTTAAAATTTTGTTTTGCTTCATGCATATCTTAGTCTCTCTTAAATGTATATATATATTTATTGCATCACGTTCTAGAGAAATTCATAAATTGTTCATTTAAAGTATAAGAGTCTTGTGATGTAAACACTATATATCAGCATAATTATAATATACCAAAAACTAATCAGAAAAACAAGGACAAATCAAAATAATCTTAAAAATATCATAAATGAAATCCTCTGTTTAGGCTTCAAAAATGGTAATTTTAAGAAAAATAATATTATTAAAATACCAAAATCTTTATAATATGGGTTTGAAATGATTCTATTAAATTTTATACAATCCGAATTTTGAATAACAATCCAACACCATTGCGCTGGTATCTAATAGAATTCTATACTGAACACTGAAAGATCCTGCACTTTATGGAGAGATTTTGGTAAAAATTACAAAATAAATAATCCATTTGCTTAGAAATAATTTATATAAAATTTTATTTTTTAATGTGTGTGTGAATTAAGCCTGCTGTAAATCGTAAAAGAAATTAACCCCCGTTCAAAATCTGGGATGAATTTTCATCTGAAATATAACCCGAATAATAAATCTTAAGAAGTAATTTAACTTCTGTTTAAAAAATACAAGAATCAATTTAACAGATGGTGCAACGTAAACCATTTATTTCAACAAATCAAGGTGTCTTCAAATTATAAATTTCCTCTTGTTGTCCAACTTTCACTTTCTCCTTTGTATCCTATCTGTGTCAGATAAAGAGATTCATCTGCTTTATAAACTAGTTGTAAAAAGAATGTACTTAGAATTAACACATGTTGCCTTCACTGGAGACCAAGAGGGCTTAAAAGGGTGTAGTCAGTTCCCGGATGTGAAGCCACGTAGCCCCTTCTCTACGAATCTCCACAGCTGGTAACGTCCATAAATTCTCTTTAATTGTCGAATCCCTACCTATCCTCATCCTCTTGCAAGCAAAAAGTCTCAGCAGAAATAATGAAGACAGAAGGGGGAGGAGGTGGATGGAAAGAGAATGCATCGTAAAATATTGTCTCGAC
Source organism: Latrodectus geometricus (assembly GCA_026290005.1). Classification (NCBI taxonomy): domain Eukaryota; kingdom Metazoa; phylum Arthropoda; class Arachnida; order Araneae; family Theridiidae; genus Latrodectus; species Latrodectus geometricus. Next base: position 129,406 of record JAPDSC010164039.1, read on the forward strand.
GGTCGAGATGACCTTTTTTATGTTTCGTTAGAACATCTTCAGTAGAAATAAATAAGAAGTGAAAGGTTGGGAAAAAAAGTTATATTAGAATGGCACCAATCGTGTTTGGGCTAAGAATCTCCTCCTTAGTATTTCTGAACTTTGTGAACAAGACGCCAGAAAAAATGCTTTTTAATTTTGTTTCTTAAGGATAAAGGTGGCATCTAGCAAATTATACTTTGATCTGTAATCTTTTGTTCGAGGCTGACTAACCCACAGTTTTTAACTTTAATACCAAATATGGATCTTTTATTTAATTATGTGAAGTTTATAAAGTATCTTTTTTCATACATATCTAATACGAAAACATTTAGTTTTTTATTTTCAAATATGCTCTAAATCCTTAAGTGTTTAAATTAAAATTTTTTTCGTAGAATTATCATATTAAATCATGGGAGTAGGTGACGTCAGTAATTCAAAATTAAGCAGAAGCAATTGCATTACAATGAAAACAACAATAAAAGCAGTGAGGAAGATATTACCAATTAAAATATTCAATTGATTAAAAACTTAAAAAAATCTGCATAAATCAAAAATAAGTATCGCTATTTTCATTTATATAAAGTTGAAAATTATATTTTATAGATAAATACTCGCAATACACTTAAAAATAATACAAAGGAACTAATATTCGGATATTAAATTTGAACGCTGCTCATTTGTGCAAATATAATGTCATGTATGTATATCTCCTGTAAGAAAGAGAAACCAAATGTGACTGAGTTTTCTAGTAGAATTGTGTGATAGGATCATGCTGGTATATCTTGTTCTGAGACATTGCTGCTCGTTGTGTTCTAGATTCAATGATTATTAAACAAATATGGAATTGATTAGACTGTAGACTGAGAAGGAAGGCGCTTGTGTACCAAAGATGAGCAAATATATGCCTTTCCTCCTCTATTGGATAGTAAAAGAATTAAAAAAAGGAAGATGTTAAATGGTGTCTGTTAGGTCATCAGATCGTGACTGAAAGTTTGATGTCGGTTGACATACGTTCACGTCTTAGTCTTCATTATGTTGGTTATGCGAATTCGATAAGACAAGGTTAGATCTATTTTAACCTCAGGCCATTAATTGATGTGCTGCCCTCTAGGAATTTCATTATTTTGCAGCCACATTTACCCCAAACTGTGAATTTATTTCAAGAATAGAACGGAAATAATCTCCACTGATAATGTGATGACGACATTGAGCATTATGAGCTATCTTCGCACTGATTTGTATAGCTGTTATTCCTGAAGCAGTTGTACAGTCAGACATGCTTTTATGGATATGATCACGAAAAATTCCAAGCATAAAAGTAGCACAAAATCAACTGCCAGAACTAATCTCTGCTCGGTGTACAGCACATCATGGAATCATTTGTGTAAAAAGCCAAGAAATGAACTTCTTGCATTCTTTTCTATGACTTGAGCTGGGCATCATTGACAGTATGGGACACATATCCCAATTATGATTTGACATTATAATCAGACATTAATGCTAGCTCCCTTTTTTGTATTCCGGACTAGTTAGAGCCGATACTTCGAACCAATGTAAAGCTCTCATTCATCATGATACTCTACATTTGTATGTTTACTTTGCAGCCCTAGTAATTTTTTGCTTAATTTACTAAAACGTTTGAGTCTGAGAATACTATGTATAAAATATTGGTACATTTGTTTTCCATTACCTTCAATTAAAATATAATTGTTTGTATGTAACACATGTTTTGTAAAGGATTGTTATAGTTGAACTATCGTGATTTGCATTTGACATAGTCTGCTTCTTTTTAACTTAATTATTTAATTTCATTTATAGATGATAATTGTATTTAAATGTTTAATCAAGTAGCACACTATGTTCTTCAGTAATATCTTTAGCATAAAATGCAAGCAAAAAAATAATTTAAAAAAATGCAATATTAATAGTTATCTTTGTTTTTCACATTTCGTCTTCGTAATAAAATAAAACATTTTTCATTTGCACATGCCTTTCAACTAACATGTTTTATGTGCTCGCTTCAAGTTTTTGAATGTTTAATTTATGATTACACAGCTTATTAAAAGTGAAACTAGTTATGCATAAGAATAGCTGATTAAGTAGCTCTTTTATGAGGTAAGAACATTTTTACGCGCTGCTTCGTTAATTACATAGAGTTATATGAGCAACGAAATAGCTGTTTTGAATTTTAACTAACACAGAAACATATCTTTAAAATTGTCTAAGCGAATCACTTCTTTTTGTGTTCTCACCCGAAACTTAAAATATTATCAATATGAAAGTACACGTTTTTGCTATATTTAAAAATAAGATAAATTGTTCATTTAAATTATTTATTTATCAAAATTTTTTAAACAAAACACTGGTAATTTTTTTAAAAAAATTATATCAATTACATTAATTTAAATAAAAACTTTTAAATTTCCTATAGTTATAACGATAATTAAGAAAAATTCTTAAGTAAAATTATTATTTATCTGTAAATAATATGATGTAAATAACTTTCAAAACGCAATCTGATTTAATTTTAATGTATATTTTCAAATTTGTGCCTTGCGATGTGTAATAAAATTATAATTCAAACTAAAAATTGAAAAAGGAAATTCCAAAATAATAATTTAAGATCCACGTATATGTTACAGAAAGAAAATTTAATAAATTTTTGTATTTAATAGTAATTAGGTTTTTGAAATATGGTATAAATCTTCTTCAATAAAACATGTATCTGTTTTTATAAATCATTATATATATTCCTTCCTTAAGGATTTATAATATTAATAAAAAATTATTCATTGTTGTTATCATATATTATTTGTATTATGATTTTATTCCTTCTGAAAGAAGGAACATGCATGAAAAAGAAATGTAAACAAGCAAAAATTGTTACTAATCATTAATAAAGATTTTTTTATTAAAACAAATAGTCTCCCAAGTCAATAGAATCTTATCATTATGAAGAGAGTATTGTCAGTTATAAAAAAAAATTATTGGCTAAGGAATGAATCAACATATAACAAGTATATTGCCTTATATAAAAATGTAAATTACATTTTCTGAATTTCTTGGTTGACCATTTAGAGTAAATAACTGTTGAGTTCTAATAGTTCTAAATAAGATGCAAATCTATTTTAATATGCAGATCATTTACAACAAAGCAGCAATTCTTAAGTCACTTGTGGGGCAGATGTTAACGCCAAATGTCTTCTGAAGAGCTGTCACACTCACAAAACCAGATCGATTGATAACTAAAATATAATATGTGTAGTTGTTAAGGGGTCTCCCTGTACGAAGTGGAGTGGGCGAAGTACGTCGGTAGGTTATCTTCAGGTAGGGACACACTAGGCGTGATGATCACTCCTTTTTATCCAGCTAAAATCTATAGGCATCGGAGTCAGTCTTCTACCCTTGGTGCTCCAGTCTACGTACACAGAAGGTACCCATTTTTCCCTTCTATGAATAAGACACCCTACGTTTTTCATATTTTATCGTGTGTGGGCTTATCATGGCAGGATCTTTATGATAACTTATTGCTTGTTTTGAACTTTTTTAGAGTAAGCAAATTCATTGATTTGATATAGTTCCACTATGTTTGGGGATGCACATCATCATCGTGTAATATGGTTAGACAAATAGCCTTTTATACTTTTCCCAACAATAGGACAAGTACACATTAGCATTAGCATGTGCTTATCTCCTATTAACTGTCAATCATAGAGGGGAATCTGTCATGATATGGGCCATCTGACGAGTTTTCTGCTGGGCCAATTGTAACCATGAAAGAAGGATTGCTAGGGAGAAATATAGAGAAATTTTAGTTCGCAGTTCATCTTATGACGCCAACTTTGTTTCCTATTGAAGTTGGAATTTTCCAGGATGATAATACACCTATCCGTGCCACAAGACTTATTCAATTGTGGTTTGATGAATACGAAGATGGAGTCAAACATCTACCTTGGCATGTAAAATCACCCGATCTCAATATAAGTGAAATGTTATGGTCTATTTTAGAGCGCTCAATCATGAATCGATATCACCACCGGAATGAATCTTAGAACACTCACAATATTTCCATGAAATATGATACAACATTCCTTTAAGCATTACAGGAATCGCACTTAATGAATCAATTCCTAGCCCTTAAAGGAATCGATTTCTACGCAAATTCAAGCTGTATTACAATGCCAAAGGTGATCCTACATGCATACTAATTATTCATTCTATCACATTCTGTAGTATCACCTTTTAGTAATACTACAGAATTATTCAAAGGTGATACTACATGCATACTAATTATAAATCTAAGATGTCTCCATTATTTTGATGATAACTTTTATAATTATGTATATAAGTGAATATAACATATATAATATAGATTTTTTTTTAAATTATTGTATCCAAAATAAATTTAATTATTTTAAATATTTTTAAATGCCAAATGGATAGCAATGTTTAATTCCTTTATATACAATGATATAGGTAATCAATTTGATTACCTATAACATTGTATATAGTTTTCAACATCCTTGAAGGCTCTTCAACTTAACTTATTAGAGCTACAATTGCTTATTTGCCATTATTTTAAATCTCTGTAAAATTTTGCTTTTTCTTGACAATGTTTATTTTATATTTAAAGATATTAGGAAGATAGAGAGAGAATGCGGGAATCAAGAGTACGAGGCTGGAGTAACAGTGAATATGTCTATGTCGTGAAACTTAAACATTAAAATAAAATGCGTACTTCTTTTCTGCGTATTAATTTTGAAAATGAATCAATTAATAAATTAACTATTGTAATAAAGTATATTGTGTGCTCTTTTAGAATATTAGGTTTTGCTCAATATTTTAAAAGGGAAATCATAATTTCTATAACAAAATGAAAAAATCTAAAATCGCTTTTTTTATTTTCAGTTGGAAGAAGGACTCCCAAAATCGCCTCATTCAAGTTTTGCTCAGCTGAAATAATGGGAATATTCCACAACAGGGATTCCAAATTTTAAGTCAAGTGTCACAGTTTCTTTTCTAGCAGCTTATACCTACTTCGACTACAGAATCAAGAAGCAATCAAGGATCTTAACGTCAATATGTCAATCAGTTATTTCGTTTTCTTTAACGCTGCTATAAGAGAGGATGTTGATCCGACTGTCAAGTGCTTTTAAAGAATCTCCTCCGCTTCGTACATCTTAAGAAATTAAAGGACTCGAGGACTAGGGGAAAGTTACTGGAAAGAAATTTATTGCTATTCGTTATATCTACTGCAAGTAATTTTCAAGAACAAAACTCTTATAATGCATTTAAATTAGATATTGACAGAATATTTGAGTTATTTGTCTGTAAAACAATTTTAATAAATTATTCTTATATTTGTTAAGGAATCCTCCCAACGTTCGAGCCAACTTTTTCTTAAAAATTTTTTTAAGTTTCTTTTATCTTGTTTTAGATAAATTATGGTGTAAAAAAACATAAAATTAGCTAAAATGTTTATTGCATAGATTATATTGTTTATTTTCTGAAAATTTTTAACAAAATGGGTAACACTACAGAAAATTGTAATGTCACAATCTCCATTTAATTTGGGCATCAGGTTTTGAAATAAAAAAAGAAAATAATGAGCGATAAAGAAAATATGGTTAAAAGGCAACAGCAATAGATATATTTTATGAAATTTTAATGAACATTTCATTTAAAAATAGCTGTAAACAAAAACGTTCTTCATATATATTCAAACTTTTGATTTAAACTTTTTCATTTCATAGAAAATAGCACTTAAATCAGGTAGCCGTAGTTTCATACAAATACCTTCATTTTTACTTGAGATATCGTGTTAAATGTTTGAAGATTCTGTGAAAAACAAAATTATGAAAAATGGCCTTTATAGAAATGGTTTCGCTTGTGAAAGCAACGATGTTGCCACTTCTTTATGAATGTATAAGCCAAATTAGGGCCTTATAGTTATAGTTATCAACCAACACATTATAGAAAAACATAAAAGTTTAAAAATAGTAAAAAAAGCAAAATATCACTTTTCTTTACCACTTCCGGTTTTGTTTTTCAAAAAAAGACAATGTATTTTAAAATTTCTGTAATTTAATTTCTATTTGACATGCATTAAAACGGTAAATTATTTTCAAAGCTGGAATAATCTGAGAACAAGATTCACAAATAAAAAAAATATTGACATATGTATGTTTTCCAAAATCAACTTTTAAAGGCAAGCGGATACCTTAACGATTATGTTTTGTTTTTCTGATAATACCAGAACACAAATTGTCTTAAAATACTAATTTTTAGTATTCTCGCCATTAGAGGAAGAATTCAAGTACAATTTACTTATCAAAGTTTTGAAAAGTATTATAAAAGTATTAAGATTCAAGGCACACTTTTGATACTATGGCCGCTTGTATAGTGCATGGTTCCCGAGATAAATTTTTTGATGGGTTTTCTTATTTTTTCAATTCACGATACAAAATCTTTCCAATATTTTCTAAGATACCATGGCTTAGTATTCGGAATAAAAGGAAACTGCTTCGATTCCAGCCACGGTTAAACCATGGCATCCAGATACTGGGTTTTTGCTTTTCTCATGCCAGTCTGTCAGGATGAGTTGCATGGAAATTCTTTATTACGGTTATACTTTTCACAATCGATGGGAAATTCTCCTTATAAATTCCCTTTATAAGTAAATGGACAGCGGATATTTAAAGAAGACTTGGAAGCGTTGGGCTTCATATGTTGACACGCCTTGCAAGTGTGACAAATGTTTGAACGATTTGTATAGTGGAAAATAGTATCATTAATAATATGATATTAAAATATTTTCATTCATGCAACTCATTATTATTTTACGGTAGGATCATGCTAATTAGAGCTGAAGATATTCTTTTCGAATCCTGCTTTTGCTGAACAACGGGATATATAGGAGCTCCATTTTTGTTTCCCACGTACACATCTCTACAAATAGATAATTAAAAGTTCCGTCCTTTGTAATATGTGAATATGACTTGTTGTCCCTATCGCCCATGTTCCTCCATAGGACAAGTATGGTAATATTTAATTATCTTATAACAGTTTTTTTTATCCTGCGTCCCTCTCCGTCATCTAGGGAATTAGTTCACCAGCAGCCCAATAAAGTGATGATGAGTCATAAAATGAATTAAAATTAGCGCCCGAAGAGTTATCCTCATAAAACTTTAAATCAATGGGGCGATGCCTGAAGTGATCCCCATCCATATCATTCTGGTGGCACAAAGGGTAACTAGCCGAATCCTCGATTCCAATAAGATGTAAATGCTTCTGCACATCGTCAAGTCCAGCAAGTAAACGAAGCAAGCAACTCCAATAAAACAAGGCAAGGAAATGAGGATTTTACAATTTTTGTTGAGCAAGACATTTCACTTCTTACCTAATAGACTTTAACTATTAGTTTATTCATGAAAGACTAATTCTTTTCATTTGATATTTTTTCATGCGTTACTTATATGTTCGGCTCATTTGTTCGCCTCTCAATGGTACCTTTTTTGCGCACGAGGACTAATTAGACCGGACCATACAATTTAAAGGAGATTCCGAACCAAAACGAACTTCCAAGACTGAGTAGGATTCGAGTCTACGACCTGTTGAACCTAAGGGCAGAGCGTTATATTTATCAACAAATATTCAAGACTAAAAGCTATTTCTTTCTTCGAAATCTAAAATATTTCAAGACCGGAATCATCCGAACTTCAATTTTTCCGGCTCTCAAGAAACTTTATCTTTACTCGAGGCAACAATAAAATAATCTTGAAACAGATAGAATACTGCCTGACAAAAAAAAAAAAAAATAAAATAAAAAAAAACGATACTTAATTAGAAACATAAAACCTTATAAAATAGGTGAATATGAATGGTAAATGTGGTCATTTGTGAATGGTTTTGTCATTTTTTATTGACAAAAAGTAATGTGAAAATAGTAAGTAAAAAAGAGATTAATTGTGATTTGGGTATATTTTTGAGCAGATTATGAATTACATTTATCATCTTTATTACATTATTGTCATTGGCATTCATATAAAAATATTTTCCATTCTAAAGCTGAAAAATTATACAAATAAGTTAAATAATTATTATCTATCTATCAATATATATATATATATATGTATGTATACACTACACATATTTATGTATGTATACATATGTTTACGTTTGTAAAAAAAGATATTTGGATTTCATATCATTATGATAAGAAACAAAAACTATGATGGTTTCAGTGTGAAATAAAAGTGATGCAGTGGTTTTTTCAGCTGATACATATAAAAAAAACGATTGATACATTTCAGATGTTACTCTTTTTATTACAACACATGTTTGGTTTTTTTTATTTTAAGGATAATTTTATTAGGAATGTTATGAAATATAAATACTCAGTTAACTTTGTATATCGAAGTGAGAGCTCGGAAATTATTGAGTAATTCTTGAAATAAAATTCTGTTACTCTTCTTAAATAAATGACATATTTTTAATTTACAAAAAATAATATCTATTTGAACCCTTTTATACAGTTGACAGTTATACTTTTAATAAAACTAATTAACAATTTCAATGTCTTATAAATGAAGTAATTGATTTCCAATAGATGACCAAAATTCTTTTAAAAATATTTCATTTGGGAAATCTTAATTGCTTAAAATTTTCTTTGTATGGAAGTATTGTAAAGTTGAAATTATTTTCTGGGTTTAAGTGATAAAGACAACAAATTGTTTTTATAGAGCTCACTTTTCCTGAAAAAGTAGAAGAGAAACAAATATTTTTAGCCTAAATTACAGTAAATAATGAAACTTTTTTTAACTATAAAATATATATTTCCTATAAAAGGACATTTGTTTAAATATGAAGAAAATATTCATAATAATTACTACTATATTATTTTTTATATTTTTATCAAAAAAATTGAATTTATCAGTTATTCAAAAATGAGCTTTGAATATTTAATTTTAACTTCCAAATGATAACAATTTTAAAAAATTAACAAATTAAATTCCCTAAATTCAGTTTGTATTGCTTATCTGAGTTACATTATCAGTTATTAGATGTGACTTGTTTAAACATCTATATTTAAATGTCTATATGACAATGTATTGTCATTTAAAATATATTAAAGTTATCTTGAGTATTTAGTTTAAATAACCTTTCTCTGGGGTCATACATGAAACAAACATCCTTAGCAAATTTTAATTTTTTTAAAAGTTACTTGAAAATATGAAATTTGAAAGTTTGATCGCAGAATTTGCTATTTAAAAGCAGGAAAACAATAATAGAAAACTATGCAATAAGATAACGATATATTTTAGGTATACAAATTTGTATGCTTCGTAAATTTTCCATATTAACTATCGTAACTATTTGATTTATCATAAATGAGAAATCATTAAATAATATATTACTAAATTTTAAATTTTCAAACCTAATTTTGTTATCATATTTTCAGTTAAATTGAGCCTTTCGATTAGAATTACGAACAGAAACATGATAAATCTAATGATTTCCAAAGCAGCTTTCTTAAGCAGCTGGCAGATGCAGTTTTTTTTCAAGTTTAAAAAGTTTGAATTCAAGCACAGTGCTATTTGAAGACAGCACAGTGCCATTTTTTTTATCTTAAAGGTTAGAAATTCTAATTTTCTTAAAATCTGAAATATTTAAGTAAAAGAATATTTGAAATATTTATTTATAATATGATAAAAAGAAATATTAAAAATATATTCTGACTTACTAAGAGATTCATGGGATCGCAATAAGATTTTATTTGGTTGAAGTAAATTATATCTTTCCTAATTTCAATAGTGATGAAAATATTAATTAAATTTTTAAGGCAGTTGAAAGTCAAAAAACAATGAAATAATTTTAAAAATGGAAGTATATTCATAAAAATACGCTTCAATATCAAAAACGACTATTTTTACAGTAAATAAATTCTAAATATCCTTAAATCTGTGAAAATGACAATATCATGAAATAGTTCCAATTCTTTAGAAATTAATTAATTTTCTTATTAATGATAATAGCTTTATTTTAGTAATATAATTTGGACAATTTTCAAAAGACTATTTCTATTTATTTTAAAACTATTTTGACCATTTTATATTGATATATGAGTTACCTCTGTCTAAATATTCAATTTTAATTAATATTTCGTAAAAAGAAAATTGTTTGCATTTAATTTATTCTATATTAAATTTCTACAATTTCAAGTTCCAATTTAACATTATGTTGATGTTAAAAGAAGTTCTACAAACTTATTTTTTCAACTTTTATTGAAAAAATTTACTTTTATTGAAGAAAATTTACTTTTATTGAAGAAAATTGTTTCATTAAATTTATGGCAAATTTTTATTGTAATGGAAATATACTTTTGAATCTTGTTTTTCCTAATCCAGATTTAATATTTTTTTAATTAAATAAAAATATATCTGGTTCTTCTGTTTAACATATTGTAATTGAAAGCGTTTGATGCTTGATTTTGCATTTTTATATTATTCATTGTATATTATTCAATACTAATTTAGATTCATTATACATTACTCACATTCATTATTTTATATATTAATTGCTTAGGAGTTACAATTATAATTTTTTTAGTTTCTTTTGCTCTCAATCAGCCCATATATGCAGAAAAACAAATCACAGACAATTTTTATTTTATAAGATTAATTAAAAATGAATTCGATTTTTAAAAAAAATTCTTGAATTTATTTTCACAGAGAGGTTAAAATTGAAATATATAAATATACAAGAGTGTGTCCTGTTCTTGCGCATTTCTAATGCTATGCTATTAAATTTAAGAATTTAAATTAGATGCTAAATTCGTATCGCAGCGAATATCTAGAAATATTGTATAGCGAAACAAAGGCACACTGGATAAAATGTCATTTCAAACCAATTGGTAGACAGTGAGTTTTGTAGTACACACACGCCCAGTTTTTGCTTATTAACTCTTATATTTATAGTTTCTTTTCATTTCACTATTTGTCATATATTCAGAAGATAACTAGTTGTTGACGAAAACTTCTTGTTGGGATTTTATATACACAAGCACTTCAGTTTTTCAAATTCCACCAAAATTTTTATATCTTAAAAATCCCTCCTCTTCAAAAGCAAGGCACTTCAATAATTTATATAACTTAAAAGATTGATTTAAAATATTATTATCTGAATGTTAACCCCTCTATGGATTTAAGAGCAAATGCTTTTCGATCATCTTTATGAAAATCATATATGAATTTTTGTAAATTATGAATAGTCGCAGGAATATACAGAGCATAAATATTTAAATTAGAGTACAAAAATATGTACCACATATTTAATACTTTGTTTTAACGAAATTGATTTTTTCTCATGCAGTTTATTATAAATATAACTTAAGAATTCGCTCTCTGGATAACTAGATTTGATGATCGCGTGATGTTTGCCATATCTATTCTACGCTAGTTAGGAACCAGCAATTAAATGGACATAACGTGTCTGGTTCTTAGCGTTTTTATCTCCTATGGAGCTTCCAATCTAAGCGTAAAACTGGTTCTCACGAAAGTTTACGGGTGCCAAAGTTTTCTAGATAAGGCAAACTTTACATCTGGAATCTCAATTCACAGCAGCAAGGATAAATTCCACTTGGCAGCAACATCGGTACCACAAAGAAACCCTATAAAGTAGAGGTTTTATTGGACAGCTTAATTGAGGCTGATGAGACTTTACCACTGGAGAAAGAAAAAGCAGTTTTGCGTCTCTTACCTAATGCATTTATCAGTCGAGCTGAGCTATTTACTCTGAATTATGTCACCGCGTATTTATTTCTTCTGTCTTGTGGGACTGGCAGGAGGGGTCGAAAGGATCTTCCTTTTACGTGGAGGTAAATAAATAAATAAATAAGTAAGCAGAAAAAAAAATAGAAAGCTGAATATATCTCGATCAAGTTGAGAAGTAAAAAGCGTCAAGTGAAATCCGCTCTTTGCTGAAATAACAACGATAGAAGAAAAAAAATTCCTTCCAAAACATCCTCCTGGCATGTCAGAGGTTAACAGATAGATCCATTAAAAAAAATGTTAGGGGATGGTTGACTTGGGGGAGGGGGGATAGAAATCTCCTAGGCAGCAGCTGATTGGATATTTAGATCACGGTTTGTGATTTGTGGGGGTCATATTACGTCTTCTTATCCTCTTGAAAGTCAGCTGAGAGAGGCTGATGTAGATTGAGAGAAATTGCTCATTTGGCGACGGATATATGACTGTTTCAACAACAAGAACGTAAATTTGAAATCATTTTTGAAGTTCATATTCATGATTTATTAATGAAATCCACACTTATTTTCGTGGAGTTATGTTAATAATTTATTTTCATTGTATTTAAAATTTAATTCCTAAAATTTAAAAAACTATAAACCACACTTTTGTTGATTTAATTTCTTTATTATTTGCAAACCTTTAGGCATAATTGCTTAGAAGAAGATGGCTGTTGAATCAAAAATAATTATTGGTAATTGTTTTTACTAGATATTGTAATTCTTTCTATTAAATAGCTGAAAACATAATTTTTTTCTTCTAGTTTATATCATAATGGTTTTCAACAAAAAGGAACTTAATTGAAGCATGAAATAGTTTTTTTTTTTGTTTTAAATGGTAAAATTTATTCTAGTCCTATGTGGTCAATGATTATATCATGATATCAGAAAAGATAGAAATACTCTTAAATATTTTTAACATAAAATTTATTGTTATTTAACATAACAATTCAAATTCATATAATGTTATTTTTTATAAAATCAAATTCATAGAATTCTTTGATAGAAATTTCTGGAAATCTTAATAATTCCAAAAGGAAAAAAAAGCGAAATATTTTAATAATATTCAAGATATTTTTAAGATTTGAGAAAAATAAAGATTCATTTCAATTTACTCATCACCACATTCCTTTCTTATACGGATCAATCCATTAAATCAAATGCATTTTAGAAAATATTTGAGAAACTGAATTGTAGACAAATTTAGTTTTTTACTTTCAAGTATTTGGGATTCTAAAGTAACAAATTAGCTTTAAAATAATAAATCTGTTTATAAAAATTATGAAAATTATTATTCCTTACACTTATGGCTTTAACCGCATCATAGTGAGCAATTAAAGTTTCCCTCCCCCTTTATTCTTATTTAAATTCATAAATCCAAATTTCTTTCGTATGGCATTTTTTAATAAAAATGTAATATTTTAAGGAGGAAATATATATATATATATATATATATATATATATATATATATATATATAAGTAGTATAAAAATGCCGATTCCAGGACAGTGGAGCGTGGAGCAAGGTGGAGGGAGGAGGGGAGTGGTGGAGAAGGGAGTGGAGTGGAGGGGAGCGGTGGAGAAGGTAGTGGAGTAGAGGGGAGGGGAGTGGTGCAGAGAGAGGAGTAGTGGAGAGGGGATGGTAAAGGGGGTTAAAATCGAGTTGGGTTGTACTGCTCCTTCTTCAAGTTGAGTTGTATATTCCTAAATGTTGAGTTGTCTAACTTCTACTTGTAATAATTTTGAAGTTACTATTATTTGAGTGGCAACATTAATATTAAAACTGAGTGACAACACTAATAGTTGAAATTCAAAATTGTTACAAGTTGAGTTGTCTACTCCTAAATGTTGAGTTGTTTGACTCCTGCTTTTAATAATTTTGAAATTACAATTATTTGAGTGGCTACACTAATCTTACTTCTGAGTGACAACAATAATAACTAAAACTTAAAATAGGTAAATTTCATATGAATTACAAGTTGAGTTGTTTGACTCCTACTTGTATTAATTTTAAAAACTAGAATTATTTGAATAGTGAAACTAATTGCGTTAAAATATGAAATATTTACAAGCATAGTTATTTACATCTTGATATATAAAAGTTAAGTTAGCTGCGATGGCAACGTTGATTTTGTTTAAGCTAGTGGCAACCACTCAAATACATGTTTAATCTTGTATGAACACGATATTTCTTGCACGATCTTGATTTATCTTGTAAAACCTGACTCCAATGCTCGTAGATAACCATTTTACTCCTTTTTTTCCTTCCGCTGGCGGAAAGTTACATTATTATATTTTAACCAATGAGATGATAAAGAAGAGAGGGATGTCATACCTTTAACCAATGAAGAGTTGATAAATAAAATATAGTTCTTAAACTCAGACGAGGATTACTCTTATACTTGCCATTTCTCTTGTGGATTCCTAACTACTTTCCTTCTGTTTTCGTTAAGAAAGAAATCGATTTCTTAGTTCGCATTAAATTTTTAGTCAAATATGTCAATGAAAAGAGTGTCTAATTTTGATAAGCCATCCTGTGTTAAAAAGCTTCGTTTTGATGATGAAGTGAAAGTTCATGAAGATGAAATTACACCTAAATTTCCACCCAATTATTTTCACCTGGGAGGAGAAAATTTCGTCTTTGTTTCATACTTTGCAAACCAAGTTCGTATCCATCTACGGAAGTACATACGCCATGAATCTGGATATCTTCAGCCAACTACAATGGGGATAACTCTTTCACCATGTGTGTGGGAACACCTCACTAAAGAAATGAATATTCTTTTATTTGACTTTACATCAACATCTAGCCCTGTGTTAATACGAGACAGTATTTTGATCGCATCAGTGACTACTGCTGAAAATTCTTTCAGCATATCTTTGCAACGATATTTTGTGAAGAAAGACTTTTCCCGATGTTTCCTACCAGATATTTGCCTGCTGACTGAAAATGAATGGGAAAACTTAAAAAGGATTCGTAATGATGTATCTACATGTGTCACAACTCTGCTTCTCGATCGTTTGTTACGTTATTCAATTTTGAAAGGAGTCAAAAACCAAGCTCCGGTGTCTCCTACAGCTCTTGTATCATCAACAAATATTCCACAATCTGATGTTGAGTTGGCGCTTACGACATCATTAACTGAACTACTTCAAAATCATTTAGCTGAACAAATGAAAAATGTGTTTACCTGTTACGGTTGTTTTTTTAAATATGAAAATCAACTTGGTCATGAATGTTTGACGATGAATTATAATGATAGACTCATTCAATATGAACAACTAGCATTGTTTTCTATTGACTTTGAAAAATTAGCTCTTGACTATGTAAACCATAATGCAAATTTTGTAAATTATATTACCAAAACTTTTTTGTTGAAACTTAACATGAATATGTTATTAAAGAATGCTAAGGATTTATACATAGCATCTGATCCTACTTCTGTTCGTATTTGTTAACAATAAAATAATTTTTTTTGTATTTATGTCTCAAATTATTTTTAAACATCACAACATAGTTAATATTATTTTAAGATTATATAAATGAATTTTATAATTTTTAGCTCTTTACTTTTAAATAATTTGATAAATATTTTCTGATATAAAGTTGCTATATATATTAGTAAATAATAAATTTCTTTTAGTTATTCATCTTGCTGTGAATGTGAAGCAAACTTCCTTTTTTTTTTCTCTTAAGACTTATTTTATTATGGAAATTGAATTAGCTTTTAAAACACCAAAACACCCCGGAAGCTTAGGTGGTATCGATAGTCTTTATCATGCAACTAATAAAAAATATTCTAAGCGTAAAATTAAAGATTTTTTGGAAAGTAAATCTTCATATACATTGCACAAACCTGTAAAGAAATCATTCATCAGAAATAGAGTCTTAGTAAGTGGTATGAATAAACAATTCCAAGCTGATTTAGTTGACATGCAATCCTTATCGGAGTATAATAATAATTACAAATACTTATTGACTTGCATTGATATCTTTTCAAAATATGCTTGGGTTATTGCCTTAAAAGATAAAAAAGCTGAATCCATATTGTTCGCTTTTAAAAAAGTATTTTCAGAGAGAATTCCTTGCAAGATTCAAACAGATGAAGGGAAAGAATTTACAAATAAATTGATTCAGAGATATTTAAAAAGAATGAGTATTGGCTTTTTCACTACAAATAATAACACTAAAGCTTCTGTTATAGAACGTTTTAACAGAACATTAAAAACAAAAATGTGGAAGTATTTTACAGAATATAATACTAAATGCTATATTGATGTAATCAACGACTTAGTGAACAGTTACAATCATACATGGCATCGTAGCATTCAGACAACTCCTGCATCTGTGACGAAAGAAAATGAAAAAGAAATTTGGAAAGTTTTATATGGAAAAAAAATAGCTGTAAATAATAAACCAAAGCTAAAGATTGGAGATAAAGTAAGAATCAGCAGAGAAAAATTAATTTTTGAGAAAGGCTACGAACAAAACTGGACCACAGAAATATTTACCATTTATGAAATTATCAACAGAAATCCTATCGTGTATAAATTGAAAGATCTTTTAGGAGAAGTTATCAAAGGTACATTTTACGAATATGAACTCCAGAGAGTATCGGATTCTGGCTATTATGCAGTCGAGAAAATTTTAAAAACGAGGACGAAACATGGAAGAAAGGAATATTATGTCAAGTTCCAAGGTTACCCTGAAAAATTCAACACTTGGGTACATGATGTCCAAATAATATAAAAAGATGTTATCTATTATACGTTTCTCAGTCTAGAGGATGTCTTTTTACGTGACGCTTGTTAGCGATAGTTCTATGAACTTTTTTCCAGAAAATAAAATCTCTCATTTCACTACACAACTCCCCTCTCCAATAACTTTAAATGGGGAATGGGAAATTGGATTAGTTGATCTAATATATCCTCATACTTGGTATAACATACGAAATGATAACAATTTATTTGGTTTTGATTTAGGTGATGGTAAGTTAGTTGGTCGCAGAATACCTCCAGGTTGCTATGAACACGTTCCCGATATTATTAAAGCAATGCACATACCATCACATAAAAATAAACTTGAATTATCCTATAACAGTGTCACTAAAAGAGTTAAAATTAAAACTATGGATAAAGTAAAGGTTGTGCTTCACAAAGGAATTGCGCAGTTACTTGGATATGATGCCGATGAATATAGTGGAATCAATGAAAGTCCATATATCGCGGATCCTACTGCTTCATTTCCAGTTTTTTATTTATATAGCGATTTAGTGGAGCCTCAAATTGTTGGGGACATTCTTGCTCCACTTCTGAAAATAGTGAAAGTAGAGGGAAAAGATGGTGAAATTATAAATGCTCATTATACTCGTCCACATTATATTCCAATTATTCGTCAAAATTTTCAGACAATTGAAATTAGTTTAAGGCTCCATAATGGTGAGTTAGTACCATTTGAAAGAGGAAGAGTTATAGTCATAATACATTTTCGAATGAAGCAAATAGTTTAAAATATATTACATTATAGAAGATTTTCTCATTTAGTTGTTGCATTTTGAAGAAGATGTATGTCCCATACGAGTGTTGTGTGAAACAAATCGAGGATTATTATTCCAATCAAACAGGAAGTGGATTTCCCTACTATAGAGGACAATCATTACAAAGAGGCTATGGAATTGGAGGTTGGTTTAAAAATTTATTCCGCTCAGCATTACCATTTTTGTCTCGTGGAGCAAAAGTGGTTGGAAAAGAAGTGTTGAAAACTGGTGCTCAAATAGCAAATGATATAATTGAAGGCCAAAATTTCCAAAAGTCTACTGAATTAAGAGCTAAAGTAGCTGGTAAAAATCTAGCGAAAAAAGTAATTCGTAAAGCCAATGATATGCTAGGTCATGGAAAAAGCTATAAAAGAAAACGTAAAATTCAAAAGCCTAACATTTCCCAGAAGACTAAGAGAGTAAAAGGACGTGATATATTCGATCCGTAAAAATGACTTTTCTTTTGAAGAATTCACCTGAATGTACGAAATCAGAATTAAATTTATTTTCTCTACCACCAACTCAAACTGTTATTGAAAAAGGACATTGGGTTCAATTCCATCCAATTGCAAATATTTCAGACAGTGGACCTATTGAATTTCTTATATCTGGAAATGGAGAAGATTATCTAGATTTGTCTCAGACTCAAATATATGTGAAAGCAAAGATTGTTAAAAAAGATGGTAATTCCTTATCTGATGGTGATAAAGTTGGACCTGTAAATCTATTTTTACAATCTCTCTTTTCTCAAGTGGATATCAGTTTAAATGAAAGAATAATTTCTTCAAGTAATAACACGTATGCTTATAGAGCAATCATAGAAACTTTATTAAACCATGGATACGACAGTAAAACTTCTAGCCTGACATCAGAAATTTATTATAAAGATACAGCTGGTCGAATGAATGCACATGATGATGAAAAAGTGTCTGAAAGTAATGAAGGATTTAATAAAAGAGCTGCATTATTTAAAAAAAGCACAACAGTTGATATGGTTGGGAGACTTCACGTTGATTTATTTAATCAAGACAGACTATTACTCAATTTAGTAGATTTAAAAGTGAAATTAATCAGAAGCAAACCTGAATTCTGCTTAATGGGTATTGGTGATTATAAAGTGGTATTTGATCATGTATCGTTATTTGTAAGGAAAGTACGTGTTAATCCCGCTATAATACTTGCTCATGGGAAAGCTTTAGAAAAATCCACTGCAAAGTATCCCATTAACAGAGTTATTTGCAAAGCCTTATCTGTACCAAAATCTAGTTATTCATTCGTCCAAGATAATGTTTTCACCGGACAAATGCCTAAAAGATTGGTATTAGCTTGTGTTGATAACGATGCATTTAATGGAGACTACACGAAAACTCCC